>PVIW01005752.1:20721-100020 GCA_004026585.1 Noctilio leporinus
TTTATACTATTTTACTTTTCTGATTCTTAACTTTAATTTTTATTTTTATAAAATGTATTAATATGAACACTTTTAATTTTAGTCTAATTTTCAAAATTAATTTATTTTCCCCTTATAAAATTAAGTGAATACCTGGAATATATAATTAATGGCATTACCAAAATGCAGACATAAGATAAATAATATTGAATAAACCTTTAATAATTTATTGTGTGATGACTTTATTTTCTTTCACATAGAAACACTGCTGTCCCACAAACTGAACAACAAGGTATGAGTAAAAATAATAAAATTAAGGCATTTTAGCTTTATGTGGTTATTATACACTTTTATTTGTTAAAGAAGATGGATAATAGATACTTTATTTTATGAAGTAATGGACTGATTGATCATATTAAAGTATGTAGATATATGGTATAATGCAAGCCTCTCTTTTTACTCCTGCCTGAATATATGTTAATGGCATGTCTGCATTATATGTCGTCCCCTACAACTAGTCCATGGAACTTTGTAATCTTTCTCTTGCAAATCAACTACTCCTGTCCTGACTCTGCCACTATATCCTTGTTGCTACATTGTCTTTTCTCTGCCTATCCCTTGCTGCCACTTTATTCTTCACTGCTCTTTCTAGTCTGGGTATTCTTCAATAATAATAATAATAAGTATTAAAATGTGAATGTTAAAGAAACACTGATTCACTATGTCTTATATTATTGGTTTGTTTTATTTTTAATCCCTAAAATAAAATTAAACTTTTCAAGTTGCAAGTACCAGGTGTTTTCTTGTTTCAAGCTGTGACTAAGTATCCATCATTTAAGCATACAAAGAGTAAGCCATCAACAGGCATGCACATTTTTAAGAATATTTATGAGCCTGTTAGATGACCCTTGATGATGAGATTAATTGATATGATGGTCCCTGAAATGAGACTACACATGAGACTAATATTCCCAGAAATAAGGCAGATACTTCCCTTGAGATTAAACCTCCTGTAAACTTGAAAGGTGTTTGGTTTTTTAATTGTTTTTCTATTACAGTTGTCCCAATTTTTCCCAGTTGCTCTCCCCTACATCTTCCCTCACTATGCCGCCTACCCCTCCATAGTCAATCCTTACCATGCTGCTGAAATCCATAGGTCCTTTATATATGTTCCTTGACTAAACCCTTCTTCTTTTTTCCCCCCTTATCTCCCTCCCCCCTTCCCACCTGGTCACTGTCAATATGTTCCTAGTTTTCATGCCTCTGGTCCTATTTTACATGTTTGTTTGTTCTGTACATTAGGTTCCTGTTATAAGTGAGATCATATGGTGTTTGTCTTTTGCCACCAGACCTATTTCACCTAGCATAATATTTTCCAGTTCCATTCATGCTGTTGGTAAATGTAGGAGCCCCTTATGATTTCTGATGCTTATTATTCAATTGTGTAAATGTATCAGAGGTTTCTGATCCACTCATTTACTGATGAGCACTAGCCTGTTTCCAGCAGTTGGCTATTGTAAATCAACTTCTATGAACACTGGGATAAAGAAATGATTAAAAATCAACCCTGCTCTTTTCCATGTGGTCCATACTGCAGCTATTGAGGGGTGACTGACTCAGTGATACAATGGGCAAAATTCTAATTAACATTTGGGCCATAAAGAGGTAAGTATGGGTCATACAATTTTTAAAAATTTCTTGGAATTAGTTAACCTAATTGTAGCCTGGTCATAATTTAACCCATCACTTTGAGGCTACAGTCCAGGGCTAAATAATGAGTTAATTTGGAGTACTCCCTAACACCAATGTAGTCTCTCACTGAGGCATCTTACCATCTTTACAGAACTTAAATGGGGAGCACACAGTGGCTTCTTATTTCTGTAAAAATAGAGAACATTGCATTTTAGGATACATCTGTAAATTATTAAATTTACTAGTGCTGGAAAAATGTGACACATCTGAAGCATGTGGTTTTCATACTTATGTTTGCCAAGCTGTGTGGTCTTATGTGATATGTTTTAACTACCTGATTCTTTATTTGATTACCCATTAAACAATAATGATATTAATACTTTTTTGATTTTACTTACAAGAATATAGTAAATATCCAAAGAAATTAAAATATAAAACCATTATATAAATGTGACTACTATACACTGCATGCTAAACATTCAGGGATTTTCCTAGAACAACTTACATTAATCACTTATATTTAGAGTCAACAACCACTATCTTCATGTTTTCAATGTCTAACTTAGGTCATAGGACATAGAGAAGACTCAATGTTTGCTGTAAAATACACTTAAATAGGCAAGTCAGAAATAATGAGTTGCTGAAAGTTCCTGAGACAAAAATTCTATTCATTAAAAATCAAGTGCATTATATGTGCTCACCATTTAACTAGTTGTTCAAAGAACAAATAAAAATAAATAGAAATGTTTGATTAGTTGTTATAAGTGGAGTGTTGTAAGTTGTTATAAAAGTGAAGTACTCTTGTTACACAAAGATTGGATTCCCCCAGATAGCTAAGGAGATGAAGGATGAGGGATGAGTATGTGAAGGATAGTATCACTTTTCAGTACATGTGAGTGAGATGCTCTGAGGCAGCGAAGTAGTATATCATTGTGTAAAGAACCAGGAAAAAAAGAGGGGATGTATAGAGAACTTTGGAAAGTTTGGTATGCATTGCTATGTTGAGAGAAAATTACTGCCATATTTATATACCTCTCAGCTAACACAGAGCTTATTTCATGTTAGGGAGCATGGCACAATGCATGTAAGAGGGAACCACAGTTTGTGAATGTCCTGATGCTAGAATTGGTCTTTATTTTGGATGTAATAAGAGGCATTGGATAATTTTAATCAAAATTTTGTTTTAGAAAGACAGTATCGGAAGGCTGAGTTTTGGAGAATAAAATGGAAGGAGTGATATAAGTTAATAGATTGTGTAGTAACCTAGGTGAGAAAGGATAAGAGCTCCAAGTAAGGTGTTGAGGAAGTGAAGAAAATAGCTAAATTAGACATTGGTGTGTTGTTTATTAATTTGATGTTAGGGGTTATTGAGAGGAAGGCCCTAAAATTTTTATATGCTACTATGCTGCTATAATTTATTTAAATAAAATTATAAATTAAGAACTGAGTTTTAGGGGAGTCAATATTAATTTTGCATATCATGATTTTCAAGTGTTCTAATGACAGATAACATTTTCCAAGAAGGATTTAATGATGTATGGTTTTGCATAGTAGAAGCAGCTGGGATGGGCATAAAGATTTAGAAATGTTTAGATTATAGGAGATAGTTGAAGCAAAAGAGGTGAATGAGTTAGCCAGGAGAGTCTTTCACTACAAACAGGAGGGAATTAACCCTAAAATAGAGTTAAGTTCAAGACATACAGAGCATTGGGAGAAAAAGAGTGAGGCAGAGAAGGAAAAGTAGGTATGAGGACAAAGCTCTTTTTATAGTTGAGGTCTGACCTCAAAATTTTTACTTTTTTTTCAAAAAAGGCTAGATATTTATTCCAAACTTAGTTTGGCTATGTGTATTCTAAAGAATAGAAATAGTCCTAGCTAAAATTAGGCATAATAAATTATTTTTAATGAAACCAATCAACCATAAAGTGCATAAATTTAAAATAATAATTTGTTAAAAAGTGATAATATATTTTAATGGTTTCTTCACAAACACTCATGAGCTGCTATATAGGGAAGAATGTGTTAAAATTGCATCTACAATGCAGTATGATTATTTTATGTAGCATGCTGTCAGGTTTTGAAGGAAGCAAAAAGATAACATCTGTGCTCAATAAGCATTTCCACAAAGGATTAGGTAAGTTTCAAAACACTTATGTAGTGATGTCAGAAATCAAAGTTATTTACTTCCTTGCTAATTCTTTGTTATGCATGCCTCTTCCTCTCAGCTCACACATTTTTTCTTGTGTGTTTTCCAAGCTTTTTCCAGTCCTAGATTGAAGGTTGTCAGTTCCCAAGTACCCTTAAAATTCAACTTCTTTTAATGCCGTTACCATATGGACACTTTTGGCCTCAAAAACACCGAAGACCTGAGCAAAATGTCTTACTTTCACTATGCACCATATTATCTGATATAATGGCAAGTTGGGGCAGAAGCAGTTCAGTGTTGGTAAATTCAATCTCAACAATGTAATGAAACCCACAAGCTCTTTACTGCATCATTCCTATTACCATCAGTATATTAATAGGAAAAAGGGGAGCAAAGGGGGTTAGATATTAAGCTTAAAAATCTGAAACATGATCCTGATTGTTTAGCCAGGAAGCTACAGATTCACACCCCATAGGATCATAGCATTGTCCTACCAAGGGAGTTAGCACTCCTGCTTCACCCATCCTCCATTATGGGATTGCTGAGGGTATAGGGAGAGGTGCTTACCAAAGAAGTCTGTCAACCTAACGAGGGGAAGAACCTATCAAAAGCCCACAAAAACCTCGGACCTTTACAGAGTGGGAGAAAGCCAAAATCCTCCATTCTTTGCAGTTTGGAAACGGGGGTGAGGTGGGGTTCAATGGAATGCACTCTTTGTCCTTTGTAGGCCAAGGAACATAGGAAGGGTTTTGCACGGTCAGCCTTGCTCAGAGAAGGGAAAAGAGGACAGGGAAAATGGGAAGTGGCAAGGAAAGAGGTTTTAGAACAGCAGTCTTCAACCTGACATCATTGTGTTGAAGCATTTATACAAGCATTCTCACAGATACCAGGATAGAAGGAGAATTAGTTTCTTTTTTTTTTCTTTTTAATTTTTTAAAATTTTTATTTATTATTTTTAGAGAGAGGGGAAGGGATAGAGGCAGAAAGGGAGAGAGACATCATTGTATAGTTGCCTTTCACCTTCCTCCAGCTATAGACCTGGCTGGACACCTGGCTTGCAACCTGCTTATGTTGCCCTGGTTGGAAATCAAACCAGTGACCTTTGGGTTTGCAGGCTGGCACCTTATCCACTGAGCCACCAGCCAGGGTGAGGATTAGTTTCTTTACCCAAATTTCATTAGTAAGGGAGTGTTAAAATAGTCTATCTGATGGAGCCAGTTCTTCATTAGCATCTCCCAAGTGATTCCCAGATAAGATAGTTTTATTAAGTCATTCCTAAGAGTTGCCTGTCTAGTTCCATTATCACATCCCTACCAGGTTAGATAGGTAAACATTGACTGTTAGAGTTTTTTTCTAAAGAATTTTATTTATTATTTTTAGAGAGAGGGGAAGAGAGACAGACAGACAAGAAGGCAGACATCAATGTATGGTTGCCTTTCACCTGCCTCCAGCTACAGACCTGGCTGGAGACCTGGCCTGAAACGTGGTTATGTGACCTGGTTGGGAATCAAACCAGCAACCTTTGGGTTCACAGGCTGTGCCACCAGCCAGTGCTGACTGTTAAAGTCTTAACTAAAGTCCAGGTACCCAATTAAAGTTCAAAAGTATGTACTGTTATCTGCCCCTGTATCCTAACAGGTTTCAATAATAGGATAATGACAAAAAGGCTTACAGTGCTGTACAAAATTTTGTCAGTGATCAGAAATGTTTACTGTACCCTTATGTCAAAGGTTGAAATTGGGGATTTAGAAATAAGAAGTCAGTCATTAAACACACACTCTTTCTCTCCTTACCTCTCCTATTCTCTCTGACAGACACACAGACAAATGATTTGAGAGGACTCATGTGTTTGGGGTTGGGGACATGCAACTTGCACAAAGGTAGGGAAATACATGCAGTATAAGTTAGGAAGTGCATGTAAAACCCTCCCCCAATCGAGTACAAAAGCTGCCAGGGAAATTTGAATTATGACTGGAAAACACTAAGCTATGAACTTCTGTTTTTCTAAAAGATAGCACCTTCTACGTCTGTTTTAAAACGACCTGATCTGGCAGGGCTGAACATTTTGGGTGTTTTAAATGGGAGCAGAACTTAACCACAGAATTATACCTTTAATCCAAATTTGTATAACCTTTAAATAAACAAAATTCCTTTTCTTTTCACCAAACACTGTTTTAGCTGTTTTTCCTTTGCAATGGGCAAACAAGCCCATGTAACTGAATATCCCCCACCCAGGGGCTATTTCAAGGCCTTGAGTAATTCTTTTGAAAATCACTTTGTCCATCCCAAATCCAGCCTAATATAATCCCATGGGACAAAGAAGCAGCCCCATTCTCTCTTTCAGATCCCACAGAGTGCAATTGTCCTTTCTTTCCATGACCACATTGCCCTAGCTGCTGCAAAGCCCAAGGACCTCTGTACTCACACTCGGGCCCCAGGAAGCAGCCTGAATACGATAGCACTGCAATGGGCTATAGCTGGAAACATGTACTCAACTAGCGGAAAGCTGAACTAGGTTGTCCTTTAATATGGGAAAGTGGCCCTTATTCTGGCCCCACTGAAGCCAACATTGGGCCTTCTCCATAGCAAGAAGGATGGAGATGGGATATTATAAAATTATGGGATATTATTAATTTTACATCACCAATAAAGTCTACCACAGATCTCTATCTTTCCATGTGAGTCTCAGAAATTATTTTCCTCACAAGACTTCATTTCTATTGATAACATTATGGCAGGTAGCAAGTCCTTGAGCAGATTAGAATGATACATTTCAATTAGTTACAATTGGTCATGTAAAGGTGGCTCCACAATTCAGGCATTACCAGAAGAGAGGCTCACTCTCCTACATGTTCTTTATCTTTATGTGTGGCATCCCTTTTCCGAAGACCCTGAATTGACTTTTCTCATAACCCACTGACCAAAATTGTGTCATAGCCCATTCCTAAACTAATTACTGTCAAATAAGAGGTATAATTGGCTGACATTTATTGGCATTTGCTCCTTGGAGATGAAGAAAGGATCGGTGCTATGCTCAAAATGTTTGTGCCCCAGCAACAATAATTTTATATGTTGACATCCTAACCCCCAAATGTGATGGTCTAAAGAGGTGAAAACTTTGGGGGCTGATTTGGATATGAGTGGGACTTTCTCACAAAAGAGACTCTACAAAGTGTCCTAGATTCTCCCAACCCACCATGTGAAGACACAGTGAGATGTTTGCTATCTGGAAGAGAACCCTGGCCCCTTTGTGCTGGCACCCTCATCTTGGACCCTCATCTAGCCTCCAGAACTAGGACAAATAGATTTCCGTTGTTTATAAACTAACCGGTCTTTGATATATTGGTATGACAGCTTGAACAGATTAAGAAACCCAGGAAATACACAAGTGCCTAACTTTACAGGCGAGCAGGTACAAAAGTTAAAGGAGATGCTATATAATTAGAAATTGTGCTAGCTGCCATCTTGTATCTTTTCTTCTGTGGGTACAAAATGGAGTTTAAATCAGTGAAAGACAAATACCATATAACCTCACCCATTACAGGGCAATAATGAGCAAAACAAACAAATAAGCAAAACAGAACCAGAAACATGAATACAAGGAAGAGACCTTCAGTGTGCAGAGGGGAGGGGGAGAAGGGAGGGGGAAGGAGGCAAAGAAGGGGAGCAGTTTAGTCAAGGAACTAGCATGGATGACCCATGGATAAGAACAACAAGTGGGATTGAATTTGGTTGAGGGGGGGGATGGTATGGGAGGGTGGGAAAGGGAAGAGTAGGAAGGGGAATGGGATGAATGTAATACAACAACAATAAAATTGAATTAAAAATAAAATAAAATAAAATAAAAATAAAAAACATCTCTCCTTTTCCTCCTAAATCTGAATCCTGAAGATTGGTCAAATTCAAATCAAATTATACTTTGTTGGGCATAAAATCTACTCATATGGTTTATTTCAGTTGTAAGGTTTTAAACAAATGGTTTCACAAATTTAGACATTTATGAAACTCATGTTTCTCATTTCTTGAAGATGTTCACACTGTTGGACAATTATAATTTTCAAAAGATATTGTTACTTCTTGATTAGTTTCTTCATATAACTTTTTCTGCAAAATAAAAATAAGATCTAGAATTCATAGAATATTTCATTTTTATACTTGATATTTGTAATTTAAATAAAATTTGCCAAAAAAAAGAAGTGAAGTCAATATAAAATCAACTATATGATGTTTGTCTAACAAGCAAAACTTATTTGCTATTTCCTTAATGATGGATATGTCCATGGTGAATGATAATATAGCATATATATATATTATTTTTACCAACAACAATTTTGCTTCTTAATAGAAAGGTCCTTAAATTTTAGTTACAGTTTCATACTAATTTGTAAGAATCTTCATTATCATGCCAAAGTAAAAATAGCATGTTCTTTATATAATAAATGGGACTTTTTATTCCCTCTCACTGGAGCATGTCATGAAATTTACTAGTATTGCTACTGAGTGTGAAAATAGTCACTGATACATTTATTCATGTAGTAATTAATAACTTACAAATTGCTAGCTGTTACAGCATGCAAACCTATATAAAAACACCCTGGAGTTGCTAATTATTTCAATTGGGAGACACATTATTTTTATAAAGCCATCTTTCTTAGTTTGACATATGAAGCACCATACAGTTAAGCTTACTCTATATTATTCATTTCATCAACCACCATTTTCCTAAACTATTGCCAAACAAAAGCTCTCTCTGATCTTGGAAGGTACTAATGCTACCATAGCTCAGTGGCTTCATATATGTTTTTCTTCACATGTAGAAAACACATGTCTCTTTATGTTCCCAAAACACCAACACTTCAGCTGATGGTGAGGCATGCCCACCAGCTGAAGCTTTTATATTTCTCTCTTCCTCCATTTCTCACATGTGTACACACACACACACACACACACACAGAAACACCAAGCCAATTATCCATACAAGTTTTTGTGAGTCAATTTTTCCATGGCAGGTTGATATTACATTCTTGGTGGGTTCACATAAAATTTTTCCAGATTAAAAATGCTTCATATTAAAATGAATTTTTCCAGTGTCTGGCTAAAATACACTTTTCAAATCCCTCCATTAAGACATACCACACTTTGAAAACTTAGGTTGAAAAACCTAAGTTTTATGTCTATATTTTAGAATATCTAGCATCTTTTTATACTCATTACTTCTCATATATATTAAATATCTCATAATTCTTCACTTGAACCAGCCTTTGGCTTGTATCCATAACTCATTTAAAAGATTAATCTTTCTACTACATTATAAAAAATCTTTAAATCAATCCAATTGTTCATTTTTTCTTTCTTATACCTTTGTTACTATTTATTTTTTTAACTTTAAAATTCTATATTAATATATCATTCATTTATAATTTTAATCGAGGCCCCAATAAGCCACCAGAATAGCACCTCTCATTTTTCTTACTGGATAGTAAATGAAAAACAATATTACTACTGTGAAGATAATTAATATTGATATACTTTAACACTATGTTGACTCTTCAGTTTATCATTGTGTGGTGTGGAAATATCTGGACCACCTAAGCACCCTTGAAGACATCAAGCATCAATGATATCATTCTGATCAGGCAGCATAAGTGTGAGACAGTCTGTATGATGGAGGATTCACTAAGAGACACACTATAGAGGATAAAAAGAAAGTTGTTATAGATCTCATGGTAAGGGGACCACTAAAAAATTGCTTCCAAAGATAAAGAAAAGTCCCTATATTTTTATTTCCTTTAATGAAGAAGAAATAACAATAACTTTTATTCCTCCGAGGGTCCTAGAGGGAATTCAAGTTTCAGGAATACTGCTCCAGATGATATACTAGGTAAAATGGAAAGTTGTTCATTTGAACAGAGCCAAGAGGAAAAGAAAATGTACTCTATGTCCTCATTCTTGGGGCATATAACCTGCATACTCCTTGATGATGAATGTTTCAATGATAAACAAAGTAGCAGTGTGGAGTTTGTGACAAGTCTGAGAGTTACAGCTACAGTGTAGATACTAGTTTTCTGGAGTAAATCCACATAACCTACATCAGACAATTTTGTGTTTTTTTAAGGCAATAATGCATCCAAATTTACTGTAAGCCGTGTACTATTTTGCTCTGGAGGAAAGAATAATTGGTGAGCAGTCCATTACAATACAGAAACTAAATATCCAGAATTAATCAGGAACTGAAGCACAGATAAATTGCATGAATGAGATGATGGCTTGGACCTCCACTTGATTCAACAGGTTTATACCAGCACCTTACCTTCATCTCATGCCTACACATGAGATGTTTCCCATGATCAGTTCAAGGGAGAATAAAAATCTCAGTCTCACATTATAGATAGGTTGGTTTGGAATGTTTATAAAAACTAGATCACAAATTTATTTCAGCTTCATGTATGAATGAACATGAAGGAAAATAGCCGGAAAAGGAAAATAATCTTAATCCCAATAAGCAGAGTTTTAGGCAGTGTACTTGAGTATCTACTTTGTGTAGAATTAAAAGTAAAGCTAGCATACTATTTATTGATTCATGAGAACTGAGAATCAGTCTCTCTAGCTGATTAAGAGCCAGGAAATAAATGATTAAAAGATAAGGATTAAAAAACATATGAGTTAGTATCATGTGAGTGAAAATATAAGGTTGAACAGGAAGTATTCTTATATTACACATTAAAATTTTAAAAATCTGATACAAAAGTGAAAACAGGTAATTAAATAGACAAAATGACTTATGTAACTGATATTAACTGCACCTTGTTCACAGTCACTCCAGTGCTGACATAAGGAACACATAGACAAAGAAACCATGGCAGCAAGAGATAAAGATCATTCATGAGTTCAATAGCATGGCCTTCCACTTACCAAGGCTAATCTAGTTACTGCTTCTGAATGTTAAACATGACAACAGAGGGTGATGCACCAGTCTTTGATAAGCTCAAATATTGACTGGTTGTCAAGTCAGTTAATTTGGGCCCCTTCCTTCCTAAAAGGGCTATAAACTTGTTATCATAGAAATAGATCTGTTGTTTTGGCTATGAAGTTGCCTTTTCTGTCCATAGGACCTCAGCTAGGACCATTACTCAGAGATTGTTCTGACTAGGGAAACCACTTTACAGTAAGGGAGGTTCAGGAGAGAGCTTTTGAGCATGAAGTTCATTGGTTGCATTACCTACATATCATCCAGAACTACCACTGTGATAGAATATTGGAATGACCTACTGAAATACAGCTGAAATACTCACTCAAAGGCAATATCCTCTGAGATGAGGGCACCATTCCTTAAGCTGTATTAATTAAAGTATTCTTTAGTCTATATATTTTCACTAAAAATATATATACAAGTCTGAGAACCAATGGATGAAGAAGAAGTAGTCCTATTTACAATCACTCTCATTGTCCTGCTGGTGAACTCTGAGTTTTGCAGTTAAGAGATTATGTTCCCCAAATTATAGGAGGTTATACTTTTTCTGACTGTGAAAGCAAAGTTCTCATTGATGAATACTTACTGATGTTACCTGGGAGCCTTGTGCACCTACTGCTCAATAATTCAGTTGGCAAGAAATAGAATCACAGTCTTGTCGGTGGCAAGTGGCCATGGTCAGCAGAAGATTTGGCTACTATTATACAATGTACAATAGATAACTGGAAGTATGTGAGGAATACAGGATATCTTCTTGAGTGATCAGGGTCAGCCTTTCATAAAAGAGGTACTAAGTATACCACCATGTAGCCACCTAGATTAAGAGAGGCAATTTCTCAGGGCAAGTGGAATTAGGAATGGAGAGTGGAGGTGAAAAACAATGAGTAGTATTTGTGTCCCTGATATCATATGGAGCAATGGGGATTGTAGTTTGCCCACTGATCTTCCTTTTCTAAATCTTATTCCCATAACAGAAAAAAATGTCCATTATCATGTTGAAAAAGTTGCTCCCAAAGTGTGGAGGAGTGATCAGAGTGGCCCAAAGAATAGGGGGTCACTCATATTCTTCTTCTAGAAAAGACATATTGACCAACTGGAATGTAATAAATTGATATTCTTTAGCTGTTTGCTTCTTTAAGGTTCACCTCAGCTTTTTAGCCAAAGTCACACTTATCTCAAGGGAAGTCCTCAGCCAATAACTGAACAACAACAACAACAACAACAAAAATGGTAGTATATGAGTATAGCTATTACCACATGCTCTACTTTCTTTGTCAGAGCTCCCTCTTGGTCTACCATACTTTGTTATGTCCGCAACATACCCCGTTATCACAAGCCCACTCAGTTCCTTGAACAGACACCTCATGGCTCCATGGAAAAATGTCACCATCTCTTCCAAGGCAAAGCATGTGTTGTTGGATATATTGGCATGGCCATATTTCAAAAATACTGCCTGCATCACCAAAGCAAAAAAAAAAAAGTCCTCATATTTCTTTTATAAGAATTAATAATTATACCTACATTCATATACTTTTTCTCCTTCTTCCTTGTGACATGAAGGATAGAAAATGAGCATTTATGCCTTTCTAATATCAGGTCCCCTTCATGTCTAGATTTGATCCCTTCTTACTATATTGGTGGTCTTTTCTCTATTTGATTATTTATGTGTCTATCCTATGTCCTTGCATTGTTCTATCATTATCATTTCAACCATTATTTTTAAAACTTATGTTTCTCTCCTTAAAAATCATATATTATGACCCAAATGTCCCTTCTCCAATCTAGCATCTTTTCTCCTCTTAATAGCCAGATATCTCTAAAATATCACCTACACTAACAATATAGGTTCCAATACCATCAAATATTACCCAATCTATTGCATATTTAGTATTCTAGTTTTATCCTTCCCATTAAACCCACTTATTTTGAGATTTTTACAACTTCCTTGAAGCCGCTTTAAATAGTTTTGGCTAATAATCATACTTTTCTTGGTTTCTGATACATT
The DNA here is from genome assembly GCA_004026585.1 of Noctilio leporinus. Lineage (NCBI taxonomy): Eukaryota > Metazoa > Chordata > Mammalia > Chiroptera > Noctilionidae > Noctilio > Noctilio leporinus. The sequence continues at coordinate 33,514 of PVIW01005752.1, forward strand.
TGGCCTCATTTTCCTCCTTTTTTAAAAAAAATGTTTTTTTAAAAATATTTTATTTATCATTTTTAGAGAGGTGGGAAGAAAGAGAGGCAGAAAGGGAGGGAGACATCAAGGTATGGTTGTCTTTCACCTGCCTCCAGCTACGGACCTGGCTGGAGACCTGGCTTGCAACCTGGTTATGTATGCCCTGGCTGGGAACCGAACCATCAATCTTGAAGTTCGCAGGCTGGCACTTTATCCACTATACCATCAGCTGGGGCTCATTTTCCTGCTTAAATGCCTTTTTGCAGTACTCTCCTGATTATTCTGTTTCCCCTGTGGCTCCTTGTTTGTATGAAATCTGTCTGGAAAAAGTTCAACCCTTGTTAATATAGTGAAAATGGCTTGTGCAACATCACTGTAACCTAGCAGCCAAGGACAGTGCAGTGGAATACCCATGTGTGGTCAATGATGACTTCACTGTACTAGTCAGTGGGGGCAGTAGATTCAATTGAATGAACATGTGTACTGTGTGGCCAACAACAAATCTGCATCAAATTTTGCATTAAACTTGACATCCCTTCCCAGAAAATGTTCAAATAATTTAGAAGGCCATGGCTATAGGCAACTGGTGATTGGCAGCTTCATCACAACAATGCATCATATCTCATGCAATGTTTTTGGTGAAATATTGAATCACCCAAGTGACTTAGCCCTACTACAGTCCATATTTGACACCTTATGACTTTTGGCTTTTCCCAAAACTAAAATCATATTTGAAAGAAAAAAATATTTCAGACCATTTATGAGATTCAGGAAAATAAAATGGAGCAGGTGATGGCGATTGAGAGAACCCTGTGAGGTCCCAATGTGCCTAGGTTGAAGAGGACTGAGGCATCATCCTATCTATGTACAATGTTTCTTGTGTTATGTATCTTCTTCAATAAATGTCTCTGTTTCATATTACATGACTGGATAGCTTATGTGCAAAATGTGTATGTCCTTTCTTTTCCTATATCTTAAATAAACATATCTTTTATTTTTTCTCAATTTAGACTTCTTCTGTCAAATTTTAACTCATGCTTTTATTTGTTCCCTATCAACTCAATGACTCCTAGATCTATACTGTGTATACTTTGGATCTCTATATAGTTGCTCTTTTCCTAGCTAACCTTCTATTTGTTCTCTTTCATTTTTGTCTACCTCTAAGATTATATTTTCCATACATACACAAAGTTATTTGTATTTCTCCTTGTCTCATTGCAATGCCATGTTCTAAGAGCTAGACTAATTTCTTCTAAATTATGGTTTTAGCTGCTCAGTACATATGTCTTTTGGATGAGTGCCCTGATCTTCACCTTGAAATAGCTTAATGGATCCAAGGTACATATCTATATTAAATCCTATAGCATAGGGCATGACTCAGAAGATGAACTGTAACAAGTAAATTATCATTTGGGATTTTTCTCTGGTTTCTCAATGGAAATGTTTTATTTGTCAAATGATAGAATGAATGGTCCATGTGCCATGGCATGCTATAAGTTATCTGTATAATTAAGTCTCTTGAAAATTCCCCAAATTAGTTCTTGCTGCTCTAGAAAAGGTGACCTGAACTAACATTTCTGGCCATTTATTCCTGAACATCTTTCTTTCCTCTGCATCTGTCCTTACTCACAGGGTATCATCATCTACATGAATACTCTTGGAAAAAAGAAATGGAACTTTCCAGGCACCATTGTTTTATATGCTCAGTATTTCCAATTACACTTACAGTTCTTGAGATGTATTTGGGAGCATAAACAACACAGTGTGAAGTATTAGTAGAGAACTATTTGCAGACAACCAACATTTATCTGAGTTCTCTTGTCAGTAAGAAACTCACTTGAGTAATCCTAGTTCATAGAATGCTGTCTTTAAGAATGAAGAGGTGAATTTCATAGGATTATAGGTCTCTACAAACACATTATTTAGATAAACACTGGAAGAATGGAAATAGAATGAAAATTAATCCTGGGGATCTTATAATATTTAGGGCTTTTTGTTTTGTTTTTGTTTTTTATTATGTCACCCATTAATTTTTCCTCTTTCCTATATATCTTAAACCCATATTTTTCTTATTCATAGGGTATTCTTCTCACTTTCCTCCTTTGAATCAACTTACATGTTTTCAAGCTTCAGCATCTTGCAAACTATTTTCCTTGATTAATATTTTTGTTCATATTCCTAAAGACAATCTGATTATATTAGCAAATAATAGTCTTAGCTTATATTAGAATAGTATGTATTATGACCCAGGTAGATTATTTAGTGGTGGGGGAGCATTTTTATTCTCATTACATCATTTGATAGGGGAAGAAATAGAAGCTCAAATAAGTTACTCCATTTAGCTTAAGCAAAAAAAAAAAAAATAATAATAAGTTAAAGAGATATAACTTGGACCCAACTTCTTTGCAGACTTTCCAAACACAAGCTTATGCATTTTATTATATCACCTCACTAGTTACTCTGAGATGATTAGCATTAGCTAGGTTGGGTGGGGTACCATGGTACAAATTATGACGGCCCAGAATTAATCTATACAACAGTTTCATGAACAATAATTTCCTTTAAAAGAAGTTGTGATGAACAGATTAAAAAAAAAAAAAAAAAACAGATGCATTATAATCAAGTTGAGGAATTTATTTATAAACCAATTATGGAAGCTAAATTTTTGGAAGTCATTTTGACACCATTGCTTAGTGAATGTTTCACAGAAGTAAATTAACAGATGAAATGGAATGCAGCAGTGAATGGCCCAAGTTTGCACACCTGTGTAAGTCCTTAACAACTCTAAGTTAAGCAATATTTGGAGTGAACAAAATAAACAATGTTCCCTGATTTCTAACAAGTTAGCCACAGGAGTAGAAAGTGTAAATGACTGTCACCAAGGGCAGACACATTAAATTACTGAACATGGTAATGTTGCTGGCCAGAGAGAGAGGCCAATGAAATCAAATAGACATCAAAAGGTGAAAAGATGGAGGAAAGATTGTGTCACTGGTTCTCTTTTTCATACTTATAACTTCTATTTCTTCTGAGAAGAAAGAAGCTATAAATTAATTCAACTTTTCACTCCCTGCCACACATTTATCTTCTAAGATGTTCTGTCACCATCTTTCTATGGCAAATGTCTTTTTGCCTTTAAGTCCAGTACTCCTTACCTGTATCATATTCTCTATAACATTACATATTGTATCTTGTCCTTTGATCTTTCATATTTATGTCTTCTATGGTACCTGTTTAAAAACACATTTAAAAAAAATCTTAAATAAATACAAGAAATTAATTAATACCTAGCTCATTGGACTTTATGTTACCAAGATTAGGCATAGCTTAGATAGGAAAAAAAAAAAAAAAAAGTTACCATATCACTTTTGAAATGGGAGCCTCTTGGAAAGTAACAAGAAAAACTGCAAACTGAGTCACTAATGAGTCACCAATGTAATTAATGAAAATAGGTAAATGTCAAGAGAACTTAAATTTTGAAGAAGAGGGCATAATCTTAGTATAAACTGATGCCAGGATTCCAAAACAGGATAAATTATGAGAAGACAGTGCCTGAAAGCAACAAATAAATTATAAGAGGCACCCTCCCAAGCACAATTAATTATTATAATGTCTTTCTTTCTTTCTTTTAAAATTTAATTTTATTGTTGTTGTATTACACCCATACCCTTTTTACTACCCTCTGTCCCCTTCCCTGTTATAATGTCTTTAATTCTAAGATTCCTAGATGTTTGACTTTACTTCTATTACCATATAGTAAGCCATATAATTATATTTCTAGCTTCATCAATTAAGCATCAGAGGATTTTTTTCTTATCACTATTTCTAAGGCCAATCACTCTACTGTGATCATAACAGTAATAAATAAATGCTTGCAAATAAATGATTAAATAGCAAGAATGCATATATGCATATGCTGATGATATGCAAATACCACTCCTGTTCTCTTGAATGATAGAAAATAGGAGACAAAGAATGATCTGAATTGTAAAGATTTCTGAAGGAATAGTGCCCTGTGATAATTTTTTGAGGAGATAAAATGAATTTCATAATAGAGAGATACTTGTTCATTATATTCTCCTGAAAGAAAAGAAGCAAAATATCTCTTATTTTTCATTCTTAAACTATGAATCCCAATTTCCTTCCTATGTAAAAATGAGAATACCTGATTATCAATGTGTATGTGCTACAGCTTGGTAGAGATTTTATGTAGAGAGAAATAATAAGGATAACCATCTTCCTAAAAGAGGCCTGATACTCTCACTCTTCCACTGGCCTACAACTTTTCTGTTGGTCTCCAGCCAGGTGGTTATAAAAGACTTTGCCCCAACCTCCACACTGAGAGAAAAGAAGACACATTTTCCATATGTACTATATTTCTTATCTTAATTATGATTTTTTTACATTTTCAGAGATATTCAAAAATTTTTAAATGAAGTAAAAAATCAAAATAATTCATAGATATGGACAACAATGCAGTGATTATGGAGGGGAAAAGGGGATAAAGGGAATAAATGGTATTGGAAAAATACAATAAAATATAAAAAATAAAAAATAAAATAGAGACAGGTATTAAAGTAAGAAACAGATAAGACTATAAAATAAAACCAAACTAAAATGTCTCAGTATTATCTTAGGGAAGGATCTGCTGCCTAAAAAATGAAATAAAGATTGGATGAAATAATAGCTAAGAATCAAATTGGGAACTAGAGAAATGAGAGCTGAAAATTTAGGGAGAAAGGAAAATAAAATAAGGACGGAACATAGAAAAAGGAATGAAAAAAAGGAAAAAGTTGGGGTATTTGAATAAACAGAGTCAAAAGCAACAAAAAGGAAGAGAAAAACAAAACTCAGCAATCTCCATAGGACAGCAGTGCTTCAGCAGACCCTGGGGCTTATTCAAAGAATATCAAAGATTTTTCAAGTCTTTAAGAAAAACATCCAGTCAGGATGAGCCAACTCACCCTTCCGTAGTAAAAGCCATCAGAATTGCTAGAAGTGAGGAATCAGCAGTGAAGGGCTTTCACTTTCCAGGTAAAGTATTAAAAAGCCCTTTTTCAAAGTCCAGCCAGAGGATTAGAGACCACCATAGCGTGCTTTGTTTAGATCTGAGCATAGTGGTTTATTGGGAAAGAGGCCTGGAATCTGTTTGCAACACACAATAGTGTTTGCAGAATCTGCAAAATAACTTCTTTTCAATGTTGTCTCCCAAACAGTTAAGAAACAGGAGGTAACTGAGCAGAAAAGTTCACCTACCACATACAATGGATCCCACCCAGGCCCCTGCACTGCCTCACCTGGGCTTAGCATTTCCAAAACAGCTTTTTCTTCCTTCTTTCTCATAACAGGTACCTAGATGAGAACAAAGACACCATCTTACCTCTCAAAGACTTCTCATTTATTTATTTTTCCTAGGCCCTCTTAGAAAAACAGATTTTTCTCTTGGTTAATACTTTTCAACCCACATGGTGAAGACCAGATAGGAGTTTGAGGGTTTTCAAGAATTCTGGGAAAAAGAATAATATTCAGTCAACCTATATTTATTCCTTATTTCAACACATGGGTAAGTTAGCATATGGTTTATTAGGTGAAGAGCAGAGAAATATTCTTTTCCTTCAGTGAGTTTAACTTCTAGTAGAACAGATAGAAACTAAACAAATATTGATACAATGTTTAATTAACTGTACTCACTTATAAGAAGAAAAATCCCAGAATGTGAAAACAGCATGCTAGGGAGTCTTAAAGGGCAATGGGCATCTGAAAAAAGCTGACTTGGGAAGGACAGATAAGCTTGATTAGGCAAAGATGAACTATATATAGGAGGTGGAGAAAGACACAGACACAGGGAATAACATATGTGGACATCTTGTACCAGGAATTAACTTAGTGAGATCCAAGAACTTAAGCACTACAAATGTGGCTGGACCGAAGAGATAAAAGCAGAGAGAAATGGTGTGAGTTAGTGTTAGGTAAATAGGGGCTGAATCATGCCTTACCTTGATGGTTAAAGATTTGTGATTCTGTCCTGAGTACAACAGAAGCCTTTAAATTAGCTTTTGTTTGTAATGAGTATATTATATTCCAAGCTTTAAACATTTATTCTGACTACAGAATAAAGAATTATTGGAAAAAAATATGTTAAGTTAAATAACTTGAGAGAAGTGAGCTATATACTATTCAATGACTATATAAAAGGAAGAAAGCAGATAATTATATATGTTTTGAAGATAAATCTGAAAGTGATTAAATGCTATTTGATTTAAAAAAAAAAAAAAGAGGTTTCAAGAATGGTCCTGAGTTTCTGGTGAGTTAGTAGATTCAAAATAAAAATCCTATAAATGGTCACTCAAACAAATAAATAAATAAATAAATAAAATATCTCAGTATTATTTTAATTCTTTTTCAAACTATAATTAAACATACTCAGCCCATCAGGAAAAATAGCTTTCAAAGGTATGAAACTTACTACCATTGTAATGTTCAGTAATGAGAACTAAGTTAATTCCTCAGTAATAACAATACAGAATTCAACCTGTAAGTAAATAGTTGAGTAAATGAGTTTTTCTGTTGGAACTAATGAAGAATGACAGTTAAAGAAATTAGTGTTCAAATTAAAAAATGCTCATTTCAAATTTTGCCTTAGATTTGAGGCTCGCTGTTATTATGTACAGAAAAGCTTGTGTTTACTAGAACTCATAATATTTACTTTGCATTTGTAATAGCTACCTTCTTATAGTTGAAAGTTGATTTTTCAACTTATAATTGTTATCTATGAAGCTGCCAAAGGTGTTGATAAGCACACACTAACAAAACTCCTGTCTTTATTTGAATACTCTCAACCATTAGCAGACTAATGGTTGAGAAGCAGCAAACATATTCAACAGAATAAAGTTAAAATATATATATGCCTGAATTACTTCCCTCAATTAGTGATACAGAGAACCTAGGGCTTAAGGTAGGATTACAAAATTTATACTTCTATGCCAAGACCAACTGTAATTGAGGATCCAGGATTTTGCTAAAGAATGTCATGTTGTAAAAAGGAAACATGTAGAGACTTCACTGCAACTGTATCCAAGGTTAAATGTTTCTTTTTGTTTATGTTATATGTTTGTTGTAGTATATGTTTGCTTGACATCCCCTATATATTTATGTCTTAGTTCCAACCAAAAGTTGTGTGAACATGTGTTTGTGTGTTTGGAGGTTGTATAGAACTAAAGATGTATACATATATTTGTAAGTCTCTTGAATTATGGCAGTGTTAAACAAATTGTCTACACTGTGGAAAAGAAATATTTGGGAAGTTTCTACAATCATTCCTTAATGACCACATGGGATATGGTTGGTGAAAGGGTCCAATGGACTTGCAAAAGCAATTATAGTCCAATGTATTAGCAAACCAGTGGATATGCTCTCCCTTCACTGTGTATGTATTCTGAGTAGATTCTCTGAGTTGTTATCAGAACCAAAATTCAGCTCTTGTTTCATTTTTCTTTCTTTCTTTCTTTCGTTTTTTCTTTTCTTTCTTTCTTTTTTTTTAAAGATTTTACTATTTTTAGAGAGAGGGGAAGGGAGAGAGGGAGAGAGGGAGAGAGATATCAATGTACAGTTGCCTTTTGCCTTCCTCCAACTACAGACCTAGCTGGAGACCTGGCTTGCAATTTGGTGATGTGCCCTGGCTGGGAATTGAACCAGTGACCTTTGGGTTTGTGGCCAGGCACCTTACCCACTGTGCAATCAGACAGGACTTCAGCTCTCATTTCTATGTCTCTTTATATTTGATCTACTCTCACTAATGATTTGACTATGCTCAGTTCTCTTTCTATAATTTTGACGTTTTAACAAATCAGGCTATTTCTTACCAAGTATTTTCTCAAGGCTAAAATACATAAAATTTTAATATTTTTGTAGAGCTGTTTATTCATTTGAATTACATGGACCTAACCTGGGCATTCAGCCTTCTGGAAAGGATGTTAAAATCCATAAATTAATTTTAGATGTTTAGGCAAGGATAATACATTCTGGCCTGGTTGTAGAATGTTGAATCAGTTGAGAGATAAGCAAACAGGAAATAAAGAAGGTGACAAAAAATGAGGCCTAAGTATAAGGAATGGAAAGGAGACCAGAGCAGGTGTAAGAGAAAACTAAGTTTGGCTAAATTATATCAAGGATTTGGCAGAAGGATAAGAGGAACAAAACACTGGCTATCAGCCATGCATTTTTGTAGAAATATAAACAAAAGTAGTGTTCAAGTGAGAACCAATGTTTTAAGAACAGAAAAAGAAAGAAATGACATAAGCTATTTATGTAAAATTAATGTGCATTGCTTATATCCAAAGGAAAGAAAAACAAAATAAAACAATTTTTTCTCGCAATATTTAAATACAACCTGAATTCCCTATGAATATTTCTCAAACCACATACAGATATATTACTAGATCACGAATGATATTAGGATGTCATGAACATTTAATTAGTGCAAGTAGAAGATCAAAATTTAGTTCAATAACCATGGTTTTCTTAACTAGCGGGTTTTTATACGCAGAAATACTTTAAATTATTCTTGGTAGAATTTTGAAACTATGAAACCAAAATGGACCTTATAGTGATACTTTATCAGACAAGTTTGATGTCATTAGATTTAAAAATGGACATGTGAACTCAGGTTCCTGTAGGACAAACATAATATTTTAAAACATATGAGGCCCTGGCTGATGGCCCAATGGATAAGGTGCCAACCTGCAAACCCAGGGGTCACTGGTTCAATTCCCAGCCAGGGCACATTACCAGATTGCAAAACGGGTCTCCAGCCAGGTCTGTAGCTGGAGGCAGGTGAAAAGCAGCCATACATAGATGTTTCTTTCCCTCTCTGCCTCTCTCCTTTCCCCTCTCTCTGAAAAATAATAAGAAAAATCTTCAAAAAAATTATCTGTTTTGCAAATAAATAAACAAACAAATAAATAAATAAAAGCATCTAGCTCTGTCTTACTTATATTAGAGCTTCCTGCTATGACCATAATAGGATAACAACTTGAAGTCATTATCATCATATGGCTGAAAGTGACCTTCATAAGTTTTCACACTTTTTCCAAGTTTTTTTTTCCATTTGGATAAAATGCATTTTCTAAACTTATAAGCATATAAGGAAATACGAAAAGTAAAATGCAGTAGAATTAATAAAATATTACTTTTTATAAAAATTAATTACATGTCCTTGGCTGGTGACATAGTGGATAAGGCACCAGCCTGCGAACCCAAATGTTGCTGGTTCAATTCCCAGCCAGGACACATAATCAGGTTGCAAGCCAGGTCTCCAGCCAGCTCTGTAGCTGGAGGCAGGTCAAAGACAACCATACATTGATGTCTCTCTCCCTCTCTGCCTATTTCCCTACTTCTCTCTAAAAATAATAAATAAATTTTAAAAAATTAATTGCAACTTGATCCAGGCCATTAGACTTGAGATTATCACACTACTGCAGAAAAATATTAAAATCCTATTTTTATATACAAACTGTATTTTCTTTGTATTCTAATATGTGATCCTTGCCACTTAATCAAAAGAAACCTAGGTTAAACCATATGAAATGGCCAATAGTCCACCATACCTGAACAATATAAATGTAATTTTGTATGATTTAACATAATGTGTGTGGAGTTGAAAGGTGGAGATAATGAGTCCTACTTATCACTGCCTTAAGAAATAAAGCACCACCAAATATTACAGATAATTGTGTTATTCTAATCTTCTAAATAGTTCATTATTTTCTTTTACTTAAAAATGGAATGCCATTTTCCTTACATATATTAGATTTGCCTATATACAAGAGTATGCCCAGAAGGTATCCAGCCATGCAATATGAAAAATGGAGATGTTTATTGAAGAAGATACGAAATACAAGAAACATTGTACATAGGATAATGATGCCTCAGTCCCCTTCAAAGTAGGCACCTTGGGACCTCACACAGTTCTCCCAATTGCTATCAGTTGCCCCATCATATTTTTCTGAATCTCACAAATGGTCCAAATTTTTTATCTTTTAAAGGTGATTTTAGTTTTATGAAAAGCCAGATGTCTAAAGGCACCAGATCTGGGTTGTAGAGGGTCTGAGTCATGTGGGTGATTTGATGTTTCACCAAAAAACTTGGTATGAGACATGTGCATTAAGTGGTCATGTTGTCATGATGAAGCTTCCTATCACCGGCTGCCTATTGCTTTGGCTTGTTGAGTCATATGCTGTGGAAGAATGTTAAAGATTAACACAAAATTTGATGTCATCTGTTGCTCTACGCAGTCATTTCGGATGCAAAAAACACACAGTACATGTACTGTACATGCCCACCCAATGGACTCTACCATCCCCACTAACAAGTATAGTGAAGTCATAATTATTCAAGCATGCACATTCGAGCCCACTCTTCTTGACTATCAGGTTACATCGATGTTGTAAAAACCATTTTCATTATATTAAAAATGGGTCAACTTTTTCCTACAAGACCTTATGTAGATACATAGTCCTGACAATTTTCCTTTTTATATTTTGAAATTTATTATGTACATCCATTTTAAATTTGTCAAATCTTTGTGAAATTATACCCTACTTAGGTCTAGCTCTGAATTCTAAGCATAAAGACAGTTTTTAAAAATATAATTTTATAATAGTTTTATTTTGGTCATATTTTCTTTGTATAACTTATTAGTTTGTGATTTTTCTATGTCATTTTGTGTTAGACATGTTTCATGTAAACCTGATATAATTAATTGATTAAATTTAAGTATATTATCAGTGTGTTTAGAGAGAGGTGAAGGGAGGAAGAAAGATGGGAAGAGAAATATCCATGTGTGAGAGATACATCAAGGGGTTACATGCTTCCAATTGGGGATCTGGCCTGCAACCCAGGCATGTGCCTTAATTGAGAATTAAACTTTCAGTTTGCAGGTGGGCACTCAATCCACTCACTGAGCTACACTAACCAGGGCATCAGTGTTTTTTTATTTTTATTGTTCTTTGTTTTGTAATGTAGAAATTAGTTTCTCTTTGTTGACTACAATTATTGGCCTATTTAAAGTGGTTGATTTATTTCTTATATTATTTGTTCCTTTTATTCTTGTCTTTTTCTTTTATTTTTAAATTTTAATTTTCTTTTTCCTGTACTATTTTGATATACACTTTTTATTCTTTAAGTGATTATAATAAAATACTTTAATCTATGTATTAAATGCTACAACATCAAAATTTAATCAAAAAACTTTTCATTAACCAAACAATGACAGGACAAAAATTTGAAGATTTGAAACATATATTTTAAAAAGATTTTATTTATTATTTTTAGAGAGAGGAGTAGGGAAATAGGCAGAGAGGGAGAGAGACATCAATGTATGGTTATCTTTGACCTGCCTCCAGCTACAGAGCTGGCTGGAGACCTGGCTTGCAACCTGGTTATGTGCCCTGGCTGGGGAATTGAACCAGCGACCTTTGGGTTCACAGGCTGGCACCTTATCCACTGTGCCACCAGCCAGGGCTTGAAACATATTTTTATAATTTTCTTTATATTCTGAGATCTTTACAAAAACTGTTTTAAAAATACAGACTTGATAAAATGTATTAAAAAAATAGAATTTATCAAAAAAGATGGCTGACCCCTTCCAAGTAGGCATTTTGTTCATTAATTCCTTCAAATGATTGATCATTGAATATTCATTTCTAAACATTGCTTTAGATCATAATGATATTAAAGTGAAAAAACTTTGCCCTCATTCATCTTATAGTAAGGGAGAACAGGCAATACACAAGACCTGATTCTGAAATTATCATTATTTTTAACTGAGGTTTGGATAAGCATATGGTAATTTTCTCAGTCACTTTATGTGCATAGACTTCACCTTGCTATTGCTTGTGTGATGTTTCTTACTTTTGATGCAGATTAAAAAAAAAAAAAGGTGTATCCTATATTGATGATATGTTATTCTCATGTATCAAATCATGTATAAATATCTTATGTAAAATCTTTAGGAATCATAGTAAGAATAAACACTTTAGAAGATACTACAATTTAAAATGTTAAATAAGACTGATCTTACCTCTAAATCTATACTAGAGCATGTGTTTTAGTGCCTGTGTTCCTTGAAGAGTGCTCAGACATCATTAAATGTGACAAAACCATCTATTCTCAATTGGTGCCTGGTGGCCAGAAACTAATTCTGTTTCTGAGAGCCTTTCTTCCAGGTACACCTTATGTGTGAAGGAAATCCACAGTGATCTTGGAAAATTTGAGGAGAAATATTTGTGTTCAAAGTGTCAGAGTCCAATGTTTTTTAAAGCCCTTTCTACATTTACCACAAACTTCTACTTTTCTTTTAAAAAAGTGAAAAAAGCTTTCATGGAACCACTTAGATGCTTGATATTGTTACTCTGGAGAATGAGGGACATGGACTTGTCTCTGACTGTCATCCAAAGCAAGCAAGCTGGCATAAACCAGCTAAATCTGTTTTTCAGAAAAAAAGATAAATAAATAAAAATGCCTTTTGAATGGCCTGACATTCCAATTCTTGACAACAATAAAGAACGAAGTTTTTCTCATGGATTTAGTGTTGATATAGAAAGTAGCTAAGCTCGTCTCTTGTAAGACACTACGCTAAAGTAATGCTTCGCTTAGGGTATGATGACTGTGGCGGATTGGGTATGTGGTGGCCCATCAGAAGCAGGAGATGAGGGAGCAATTTTAAACAGCAATTAACAATGCCATAACTGGGACATCTGCCTCTAACTCTAGTAGCCATGTGGTCACAATTTTATTGTCATTGTCATTCCTGCCCCAGATCTGAGGGGAACCAACAACCGCAGCAGAAGCAGTAGAGGAGGACTAGAACCAGGAGGTGGAGAAACCTATCCTCTGTTTCTTCTCTAGAGACTGTCATGAATCAGACAGAACAAGGCCTGGGAGGAATAACATTTTGAAGTGGATGAATGATAGATTACTCTACATTAGCTTAAACAGGATTTTTTATGCCTAGAATTTAGGATGATTATAAACAGCCAAGGGTGACCAGAAATGTTATGGAATTTATTTGAGATTTTTCAAAAGTGAGAAAACACCTCTGGTAGGGGTTGAAAGTTGATGTAAAAAATATAAATGTCCCTTCTTATGCCTCACCTAGTCCATTTGGATCAAACTAAATAAGCTAGCCTGAGAAAAATAAATACCGTAACATCTCACATATATGTGAATCTAATGAGCAAACTAAACTGACAAACAAAATAGGACCAGAGGCATGGATATATGGAAGAGACATATTTCAGAGGGCAGGGGGTGAAAAGGGCTGGAAGAGATTAGCCAAAGAACTTATGTGCACATATGTGTGGTGAAGGCCAAAGGAGGGGGAGGGAGCTTGGTGGACGTGGGTAAATTGGGGGAATGGAGGACATCTGTAATAATGTCAACAATAAAAAATTTTTAAGTTAACAAATAAATAAATAAATGTAAAAACAACACTATTTTATTATTTCTCTTCAATTTACAAGCAGTTTAAAAGCTGCCAAAATTCAGTCCAAATCTTGCTTTTTATTTCAAATGAATTTACTGATGAGTTTCAAAAATGAAGTTTACCAAATTTTCCTGGAAATTACAGGCAACAGCTTATACAAATTAGTGTTTAAATATATTTGACAATAAAGGTTTACCTTAATTTTTGTATCCTTCCCCTGAATGTATCTATTCTCATGGCTCTGTGTTCAGGAATTGGGGATAAATGTTAAGTCTGAAGTTACAAAAATTTCTAAAGTGAGTTAAGGATACTTAATTATTTTGTTTAATGCAAGCCTATATTAGTTAATGCAATAACCATAGAGAAGACCATAATGATAATACTAGGTATGACATTAGTAGTTTAAATAATTTACTTAGGCAGATTAAGATAGGAGAATAAAAAAGTAACAGCATGAAAAATCTCCATCTTTCACAGCTTTAAAATGTTGGCTCAGTTGAGTGTCATAATGAAATCAACAGTCTGCTGGTCAGGTTCCAGGCATGTAGACAACTGTTTCCTCATTGCCACCAGTAAAGTCACAGGTTTATACTGTTCCTAAAAAATGTTGTGCACAGCCTTTCCTAAGGCAGCGTTGACACTTGGAAAAGTCAAGTTTAGTGAGAAAGTTCCATGGATAAATAATGACAGTTATCTAGACATTGTTCAGAGCAACAGTTAAGTATGCAAAATATTATTTATAGCCTAGCTATAAAAAATCCTTAATAGTTGGAACTTCATTTGCTCCTACATAACTGACATAGTTTTATACAGGTAGAAAAGGTTAATATCATTTTGAAAATACTTTATTTTATATTTTTAAGATTTTATTTTTAGAGAGAGGGTAAAATAGGGAGAAAGAGAGGGGAGGAGCATCCATGTATGAGAGATACATTGACTGGTTGCCTCTCATATGCCCTCAAGTGGGGAGTTGTCCTGCAACCCAGGCATGTGCTCTGAGAGGGAATCAAACCAGTGACATTTGTGTTCAAAGACTGGTTCTTAATCCACTGAGCCATACCAGCCAGGGTTTAACGACTAATTTTTTTTTTTTAATTTTTGGAGCAATGTGCATGATATTTCATTTATTTATTTATTAGTTTATTAGTTTATTTGTTTTTAATTTAAGTATAGTTGATACATAATATTAAATTAGTTATATCAGTTTCAGGGGTATAGTATAGTGAATTGACATTTTTGTAATTTATGATATAATCACCCTACAAATTACAGTAATCATATTTAACCATGAAAACATCACAATAATATTAACTATATACTCCCTCATATTATTATCCCACCCCTGCCCCCACCTTTTGGTTTCTTTTCCTATTAATCTGGTTTTGTTTTCTTTATTTTTCTTTATTTATTTTTTTAGATTCCATATATAAGTGAAACTATATAAGATTTGTCTTGAGTTATCTCACTTAGCCTAATACCTTCTAGGTCAACTTTTAAGAAACTTTTCTTAATATTTTCATGTTATCAGTTTCTGGTTTGTTTTTAAGTCAAAGATCTGAACACTGCCTTTAGGAACTGCCATTTCTCTTTAAATTTTCAGAAAAGGATAATAATATTGTTCATCTTAGTCTGTTCATTAGAAAAATTTAGATTAATAATCACATTAAATAGGGGAATATATTTAATAGTAATGATATTTGTAAGGTTCATATGGACAGACATATGTGGAATTTGCAAATCTGAATTTTTTTAATGGTATTTGATCTCGCCCATTACAGGAGAGTAATGAACAATGTAAATCTGGCTTGTGTAAAAAAAGGCACTTGAATGAGTAAAAGCTAACATTTATTTATTTATTTATTTTAGGCACTGTTCTTTACATTAATGCTTTGAATTCTACCAATGACCCTATGATGTAGGTTTTTTAATTGTATAGATAAACAGAGGAAAAATTGAATATGGTGATAGATGGTTGGTAGCAGTTTAAACTTATAAATGAACTATTACACTCTACAACAAAATGCTCTGAGAAGAAAATTGTATTGAAAATCTGGTTGCATCATGGTGTTTGAGGATTTGATTGTGTGGTGTGGTTATAGTTGTGATAATATTGATATTAAGAAAAAGTAGCCTCCATTTTGCATCAAGAAATAAGTTAATTACATGGCATGTAAAATATCAAATAATTATTTTAAATATTTTATTATTTAGAAAATGTCGCTGCCCTTCATTTTTATGTGAGGAAACTAATGCTGAGTGAGATTATGTAAATTGTCCACAGTCACAAAGCTAATGTTTTATAGAGCTACCATCAGGAGGTCCAAATCCAATGCCAATTCTTTATTTATGTGCTTAATTATTTACTGATCTTTATTTTTCAGGAAGTATATGATTACATCAATATGACATTGGTCCATGCACACTAACATAATCCATTCTCTTACTGAGGATTACTATGTGATTAAAGTGTTATGCTAAAGTCTATAAATATTTCTGATTTACATTGAAATAGCCATACAAGTTAAAATAGGCTACTTGTTGAATTAAAATTTTTATTTTACACAGAATAGTCACTACATCCATTTATAACCAGACATGATTAAAAATTATACATCCTTATTGACAAACCATGTTAATTTTTTATTTCTGCTCCATAGTCCTAAACTATTTTAGCAAAAAGTAGACGAATATGTGTTAGGTCAAAATTTATCATAAAATTTATTTAAAACATAGTACAGAAAGATGATTTAGACTTGATCATACAATGAAAATAAGAAGTCTAAGGAAAATTTCAGTTTGGTAGGGAACAGTTTGGAATGTATTTGGAAAAGAATGGTGAAACATGGAAAGTGAGCTTGGCAGGGCATAGAGACATTTAGTGATAATAGGAATTGAAGTGATTGAAATATGGTGACCTGCCCCTAGATAATCTTTAAGCATCTAGTGTAATACATAAAATAGTCAGGTGATTTTAGTTAGAAAGGAAAATAAATTAGCACTTATATTAAAAAAGGAATAAAACATTGTTAAAATTTCTTAACCCCACATAATCATGCAATTATATAGCACATATATATACTGTTGTTTGTTATCCAAATACATATATATTATTTGCCATTTAATAATTCACTCACATAGTTTTCTTTTTAACTTTGTTGCTTTTATTTTCTTATATTTGCTGCATGATTTATTTTTCTATGTTATACTTTTTATTAATATATTTTATTTATTTTGCTATTACAGTTGTCCCAATTTTCCCCCCTTTGCCCCTCAACCTAGTACCTTATTCCCCCCAGCAATGAATGCCTCCCTTAGTTCATGTCCATGAGTCATGCATATAAGTTCTGTGGCTTCTCTATTTCCTTTGTTCTTCTTAACATATCCTTGTCTATTCTGTAATCACCGTTTTCTTTTCCCTTTCACATCCAGACAATTCACCATTTAATTACTGCCTTCTGTCAGCTTCTCAAATCATATTAATACAAAGTTTTCTTTTCATTATTCCAAAATGCCTACATTAATTCATTTGTTTAAAGAATTACTCTTTTTCTCCTTTTAAATAATACTAAAGTTTTTTTTTGTTTATTTTTTTTAAAGATTTTATTTATTACCTTCAAAGAGAGGGTAAGGGAAAGAGGCAGAGAGGGAGAGAGACATCAATGTATGGTTGTCTATGACCTGCCTCCAGCTATAGACCTGGCTAGAGACCTGGCTTGCAACCTGATTATGTGCCCTGGCTAGGAATCAAACCAGTGACCTTTGGGTTCGCAGGTCAGCACCTTATCCACTGTGCCAACAGACAGGGTAAGAATTACTCTTTTAAGTAATATGAATTGCAATATTACCAAACACATGCAAAAATACATTTATACCCATACATATTTTTACACATATTTAAAGTACATACTGAATTTTGAAGAGTTAATACAAAAAATTTAAAATATGTCTATAGTTTACATAATTATTACATGTTGAATGATAGTATTTTAGGTATATTGTAGCAAGATTAAGCAGGTTTTTCTTCTTTAATATTTCTTTTACTCTGGAATGCTGTTTTTGTGAAATATATCACAGAAATGGTGTATTGCAGAATTCACTTTTGTGAGAGTTGTCCTAGAGACAGTGCCAAACCCATAGTAAAAAAATGAATTTGACTTTTGAGTCAGATCCTCCTCTCTTCAGTAATACAACTCAACTTTATTTGAAGCTTCTGGAACTACAACTTATTCTTTTTGGACTTTTCCATCTTAAATAATAGGTTTATTTATTTATTTAGGCTATGCGCAAGTCTTACTTGTTTCAATACCCTCTGTTTTTTCTATATATGTGTTTTACAGCCTTCAGAAATAATGGCACTTGCAGTGCTCAACTGGTCCCCAAAGTAGAAATTATGTCTACTAAGTTGAGGTAAAAAATAAAAATCCCTAGGATTTAAATAATTTTGTAGAATAGTATTCTAGCTATTTTTTGAATTTGAAGAAAATGTGGATGTATATTACATAGAAGACATGCTATCTTTCTTATCCACTGTTATACCATATGTATTATAATTTTTATGACCATTCTTGGGTTTTTGGTATTTGTGCTTTTTAAAGTTATACTAAGGAGTGTCATACCCAAATATATAGAAACTTAGGACATTTAACTTAAAAAAGAGAGACTATATTTTTATTTTGCTGAAAATCTTACATTGTTTCCTACAATTTTAAAAATAAAAGCTGAAGTTCATTCCATGGCTTTCAGCCTTTAAGTGATGTGACTTCTGGTTATATCTTCAGCCAGTTTCTTTATTCATTCTGTTTCAGTCTTACTGGCTGCTTCCTTGTTGTTTTTCAATCACATCAAATGCCTTTCAGCTTTAGTACCTCTGAACTTGTTGTGTCCTATGTCCACAGTGCTTTCTCTCCAGTCATTTCATGGTTCAATTACTTCACTCATTGAAGTCTCTGTGCCATTTATCACTTCAGTGGTGGCTTCATTGCCACCTTTTCTAAACTGCCTTTGTGTATCATATATTTATATTCTTATTCTTCACTGGTCTTATCATTTATTTACACGAGACATCACAATGTATATTTTATAATTTACTTTCTCTCCCACCATAATATTAATTTCATTCTGGCAAAGATTTTGCCTTTTCATTGATTGATCTAACCCAAGCAGGTTTAACACAAACTTTATAAACAATAAACAAAAGATGGATTATAAAAGGATAAACCCATTCCTTATACCAATATTCCTGTGGGGAATTCCTTTTCCCATTTTCTTACAAATGTAGAAGTTGGAAGAGTGAGACTTGAGATCTTCACTCTTACTATGCCTGATACTTTATTAAGCATTGTCCTTGGGCTTTAGATCTTGACCTAGTTAGGCAAAGTTGGAGTAGCATTGAAATGTTTGTGATTCATTCAGTCTTGGTACAGAGAGTGAAGACAGTTCCTGTAACCAGACAGCCATTGAGATTACTCTCTATTGGTCTTTTGGAGCTAGCCTGATTCCTGATCACTTTCAAAGATTTGTCACATCTGTTCTGTGAGACATCAAGATATTTCACTTAACCTCAGTTTTTCTTAAATTAAGCAAGTGTGTTTCTTGGTTCTATGAAAGCACAGGAATATCAACCAAATTCTTGAAAGTCAGCCTTAATCTGCTTGTCAGCTTCTCCATTAGCTTCAGTATTAGAAAGCTTCATCATTTTAGGCACCATAATATCTAATAAGGTCAGCAATGTAAAACTAAGTTATGTCTTTTAGATTTAATGTTAATAGCTAAATAGTCACTTATGTATCTAAGGGTGCTGGTGTGAATGCCTTCTAAAAGACTTTACTATACATTGAAAGTCTTTCCATTAGCAGCAATTTAAATGTAAAATTATCTTTGCAAGTTTAAAATGTTGCATCAATTAGTGCTTATTGTGAAAGCTCTTAATTTTAAACACAAAAATAGCTTTTAAGGACTTTAAGAGATAAAATACATAGATAAAAATTGACAGATAATATGAAAGTTGTGGAACTGTGTTAGATAAAGTTAGGATGTTTAAGGCAAGAGATGCTGGCAAAATTAAAGTGATAATAAATTATGTGGAATCGTAACATTTGTAACACTATATGAAAAAATGTTTAAACCGTATTGAATAATATATTGAATTCCATTCATGCTATGAGTTATGGCAAAGTTGTTCTTTGTGTAATTTTCAGATCATGAGCTAAGAAGTAAAATTCATTTGATATCTAAAAGTTTCATAAAAACAACAAAATTAAACAAGATTAAAAAGTAGAATTCATAATAAATCACTTTAATCAAGATATTTAAAAATATAAGATTTCTGGAGAAATGGATAAAGAGGTAAGGGGATTAAGAAGTGCAAATAGGTAGCTACAGAATAGCCTTGGGGATGTAAAATACAGTATAGAAAATGGAGTAGCCAAAGAACTTATACACATGACCCATGGACATGAACAATTGTGGGAGGGATTGCCTGAGGAAGTGGGGGGTGCTGGGTAAACAAGGCAAAGGGGGAAAATCAGGACAACTGTAAAGGCATAATCAATAAACTATAATAAAAATTAAAAAATAAACAATATATGAAATATCATGTAGGTAGTAGAACAAATAGTTTCTTTTTCTTCTTCCAATTTTTTTTTTTTTTTTTTTTTTTGAATTATTGGCTTCAACTGAATAAAAATGTCAGTGGAATTCAGAGTCTTCCACAGGATCATGAGTAAAGCATTCTAAAGACCCATCCAAAGACTATACTTTCAGGTATCATTTCTATAGTTTGTTAAAGACCCATCCAGGAGGTTGTGATGTAGCAAGGTTTATTCAGGCAGAAGTCTGCCCTGAGTTCACAACATCCCATCTTTCTTTGTTCTACCCTGGAGAAAGTCCAACCATGCTTTCAGAAAGGCCAAAACAAAAACCAGTTTCCAGGGGAATCTTCTATTTCATATGAAAGCATAGGCCTTAGGATCCCATGCCTTCTTCTGTGAGCCCTGGTAGGTAGCTGCTAGTCCCACATAGTCATGTGCTCCCAGGTGAGAGAGAATTCCTGGAGTAAAGATATTACTGAGAGAGACAGGGGAGGGGAGGGGAGAGAGAGGTAGAGCTTCTTTGTTCCCCTGGAATTATATTAGTTTAGGTTTGGAATGAACCAGGTACTTTTTCAAAATGACCCATCACCTACCCAAGCTTTCATGAGTTTATGACAGGTTCACACACCCCTAGTTAGACTAATAGGCCTCTATGGTCAAGCACCTCCCAATG
The DNA here is from genome assembly GCA_004026585.1 of Noctilio leporinus. NCBI lineage: Eukaryota > Metazoa > Chordata > Mammalia > Chiroptera > Noctilionidae > Noctilio > Noctilio leporinus. The sequence goes on from PVIW01005752.1 coordinate 54,281, forward strand.
CACCCCTCCAACAATCTGATACTGGAAGATGGTCAGTACTCCTGGGGAGATGTTCTATACTCTTAGGATTAAGTCCCCTCAGTAAAGCAATCCCATGAAGTGTGTAAATAAGTCTGTAAATGCTATAGCTTTCTGGCCAAGCAAGCACGTTCCTGCTCCCAGTTTAGTAAACTCAATGTCTAATTCCCTTTGCTCTTCTTTCTCATTAACAATTAGCTAACTACCTATAGTAACACAAGCATCAAAGTTGCGTCACAAAATTTAAATATATTGAATTCAGAAAAAGTTTAATTGCTAATAATTGCTCCCTGCTACTGAACTAAGTTTCTAAAAATTTGAGTAGAATCATAATAAAATGGTGTTACAATGAAATTTTCTCTACAAGATTTCAAACCTTTTGTTTGATTTCAAAAAATAATTTTCATATTTGGAAAATAATAATTTCAACACAGTAATTTCTGTTAATTAGTCAAAATATGTACTAAGGCCACTTTGACCTTAATATCCACAATCATAATAATGTAAATATCAACATTTAAGAAATATTTTTAACTTATCTTTTTGATTTCTCTAGGAAATACTCCATAAAATATCTTAAATATAAAATAACTATGTCATTTTTATTATAGACATTTTTTATGGCTTTTGATATACAGTGCAATATTGTTTTCCAAATAGTGCATATTATATACTACACTAAATGCATAATGTTCCAGTAGCTATATTACCACATCGCCAACATTCAGTAGTTCCACTTATCCATTTATGTGCTTAAATATTTGCTAATTTAGTAAATTCATTAAAATATTATCAATGTTGTTTTATATTTCTTTGTTAACAAAACAATTATTATATAATATCATTCTTGAAAAACTTAATAATATATAATTCTAAGAAAAAGATGTTTAAAGTAGTTGTTATTTTTATCATTGACTAAACATTAAAAATTTAATTTTTTGGACATTTTCCTTCACCTGTTATTCCTTTACCCTTTCAGTTACCTTTAATTTTGATTTAACTTTCATTTTTCTACTTTTCCCAAACTATTAATTAAAACAAAATTCAGTTATATGTCATCTGAGTTGGCCTGTCTTATATTTTCTCAGTCAGGCATAATAAATGTTCTTCTAAGATATATATTTATACATTCCAAGATATATGATTTTTATCTTTCTTTGTCATGTAAAAGAGTCTCCAGTAAATAACCTGATTTGAGACTTTATCTAGTCCCAAATTAGAACATTTGTGATTGGTGTTAATTCGACCAGTTTTTCATAGATCAGTGTCATCTGTGAAGTTAATACTAGCTAGCTTGATATCATGCTGTATCTTAGTAACCATGCTAAGCCTATACATTTCACACAGACAGCAAAAAAATCTTTAAAACAGTGGTTTATTTTTATGTCAGTGTGTCCTTTAAATATTACCAGAGATTGGTTTCATGGGACTTCCAATGTGCATGTTGTAGGAAAAACCCAAGTGTAGCAAATTAAAATGACACATAAAAAATTAAACTTTATAATATTAAGAATGATAATACATATATTGTTGAAAAATATTATCTAGGGCAGTACTTGGAATACTTTTTCTATACAGAACCAATGGGAAATGTTCTAAGTTTTGTTTGTAGAGGAAAATATAAGTACCTTTTCCATAAATGCTTTTATAACAAAAGAGAAATCAGTTTTTGCAAATATTTAATTTACAAAACTCAAAATACAATAATGTTTTTCATTAGTTTTCCATTGATGTCATAACATGTTATCAGAACTTAGCATTTTAAAACACCTGGTTATATTATTATCACAGGGCTCAGCTACTTCTCTGCCCTGAGTTTTGAAGACCAACAATAAGACATTGAGATATCAGTGAGGCTACGTTTCTTTCTGAAACTTCTAGTGGAGAAAATTTCCAAGTCATTCAGGTTGTGATAGATTAAGTTTCCTATGATTGTTGAATAGGGGTCCACATATTCTTGCCAACTGTAGGCATTTGGGGGCCATTATCAGCTTCTAGAAATCATGGTGTCAATCTTTGGCACAATGGCAAACTCTTCCATCTTTAAATTCATCCACAAATATCAAATCCATCCACAATCTCTTACACTTAAAAATTTCTCTGACCTCCCCTATACTTAGCTTACAGAAGTTACTAAAATAGGAATGAGAAATAGTTTATAGACTCATAGTCTGGAATATTATGTAGATATCGGAAGTCACATTGATGAATGCTTAATCATATAAAATGTATATAGTCTATAGATAAACTAAAGTAATAAAATAGCATGTAACATTTTTTCAGGTTTATATACAAAAATATTTGTACTATAACTTAATAAATTAATATTTTTATAATTATGTAAATTGGAAAATATACAATGTACTGATAAAAAATAGCCATCTTTGGATATTGAATGACTGATTAAGTTCATGCCTTTTCCTAATGTTCTTCTCTATTGATTAGCACTTGTACTGCTTTTTTCTCTTCAGAAATCATGAAAAGAAATGTAAATGCAATAAAATAGTTTAGATTCAACAATATAGTATTGTATTTTTTATTTATCATTTCATCATTAATTGCCTTACTTGTGTAAGTAAGATAGGAGATATCAAAATAGAAAGTCATGCTTTAGAGTAACTGTTCTAACTAGCTAAATATGTAAAAAAACAGGCCATTATTAAACCTAGCCAACAAAACTGCCCTAATTAAACAACAATTAAATTTATTTTAACAGTCTTGGATGGATGGGTCTATGCTACTTTTTACACTTCAATTACCAAACCACTATAAACCATTTTATAAAAACCAAAATATATATACTGTAGATTTTTTTTTATTGCGACACATCTTTTTATTAAAAACATGAGAATGTAACTAGAAGTGTGTCCCTTTGCACTGAATAGAAAATAAGCACTCCCAAAGCCAGGGATTCCTTACTCAGCAAGACATCAATCTCATTCTCTGATAATCAGATTATTATTTCTCACCTTTTGTCAACTCACAATTGAGAAAGGGAAGAAAGTAAAAACAGGGCAGAGTGACTCTCTGACAGCTGGCTGGAGAGAAGGACCCACCAAAGTGCAGCACAACCAAAACCCAAGAGTGCCCAAATAAATGGCATAAAGAACATCCTAAGAGCATCAAATTCAGGCAACAAGGAGACAGCACCATTGAACCCCACATGTCTTCTACCACAAAAAGTCAAATCACAAAGACAAGAAGTCAAAGCAGATCAATCTAAGAAGCAGAAACAAACAAAACAATGTCACCTAAAATAGGGAGACAAAGTAGCACCTCTATCAAAAAAAGGAGAAATCCCCAGATATAGTGATAAATGAAATCAAGCAAATTATCTGACATGGAATTCAAAATAATGATTATACAGAAGCTGAATGAACTCAGGGAGCTCAAAGGACACTATAAAGAACTCCAGGGGAACTACAAAGAACTTACTGAGAACTACATTAGCATTATAGAAGACATAGAAACTATCAATGAGAACCAAGAGGAAATGAAGAATACAATTTCTGAATTGAAGAAAACAGTAGAAGGAATCAAAAGCAAACTAGAGGAAGCAGAAGATCAGGTCAGCTAGCTGAAGGGCAATGTAGAAAATACTTTCAGACAGTGCAACAAAATAAAAAAGAGACTGAAAAAAAAGTGAAGAGTTTTAAGGGGAGTTTCAGGACCACATGAACCATAATAATATCCATATCATAGGGGTACCAGAAAGAGAAGAGGAGCAAGGAATAGGAAATTTATTTGAAAAACAAATGACAAGAGCCCTGGCTGGTAGCACAGTGGATAAGGCACTGGCCTGCAAACCCAAAGGTTGCAGGTTCTATTCCCCAGCCAGGGCACATAACAAGGTTGCAAACCAGGTCTCCAGTCAGGTCTGTGGCTGGAGGCAGGTGAAAAGCAACCGTACATTGATGTTTCTCTTCCTCTCTGCCTCTCTCCCTTCCCCTCTTTCTAAAAATAATGAATACAAAATCTTAATAATAATAATAATAATAACTTTACATGTAAATCAATGAAATGGACCAATCAAAAGCCCCGGGGTACCTAAATGGATATGAAAACATGACCAACAGATATGCTATCAACAAGAGACCCACCTCAGAACAAAAGATTAACAAAGACTAAAAGTGAAGGGATAGAAAAATATATTTCAATATTTCAAGCAAATGGACATAAACAAAAACTGGGTTAGTAATACTTAGACAAAATAGATTTACAACAAAGACCATAGAAGACACAAAGAGGGACATTTCTTAATACTTAAGAGAATGGCCTAGCCAGAAGATATAACCCTTACAAACATATATGCACTCAAAATAGGAGCACCGAAGTATATAACAAAAATCTTGGAGGACTGTAACAAGGATATTGACAGAAACACACTCATACTAGGGGATTTTAGCACCTCACTATCAACGATGGATATATCTTCCAAAAAAGAAACACAAAGGCTATTGTGGCATTGAATGACTTTCTACAACAAATGGATGTAATTGATACATATAGAACCTTTCACTGCAAAGAAGCAAAATACACTTCCTTTTCAAATGTATATGAAACATTCTCAAAGACAAACCCCATAGTAGGACACAAAATAAGCCTCAACAAATTCAAGGAAACTGAAATTATATCAAGCATCTTCTCAGATCACAATGGCTTAAAACTAGAAATCAACCTTTAAAGAAAAGCTCAAATACATTCAAATTAATGGAGACTGAAATAAATGATGAATGAATTAACAATGAGATCAAGGAAGAAATCAAAATGTTTCTGGAAACAAATGAAAATGAACACACAACAGCCCAAAACCTTTAGGACATAGCAAAGTGTGTCCTCAGAGTGAAATTCATAGCAATGCAGGCCTACCTAAAAAGAATAAAATAATGTAAAATAAACAACCTAATTTTACATCTATAAGAACCAGAAGAACACCAACAAACAAAGCCCTGAATGAGGAGAAGAAAGGAAATAATAAATATCAGAGTAGAATTAAATAGTGTAGAGACTAAAAGGGCAATTCAAAGGATAAATATATCTAGGAGTTGATTTTTTTTTGAAAACACAAACAAAATCTTTATACAGACTCATTAAGAAAAAATAAAGTAGGAAAGGGCAGATAAATAAAATAGAAGTCAAATAAAAAGAGGATAAATCACAACTGATACCATGGAAATACGAAGGATTATAAGGAATTACAACAAACAACTATATGACAAGAAATATGACAACTTGGATGAGATAGACAAATTTCTGGAGACATATAATCTAAAATTTAATCAAGAAGAAGCAGAAAGCCTCAACAGACCAATAATAATTAGTGAAATTGAAGCACTAATCAAAAAAATCCTGGCACAAAAATGCCCTGAACTGGACGGCTACACAGGTAAATTTTACCAAACTTTTAGGAAACAACTAAATCCCTATCCTTATCAACCTAGTCCATAAAATCCAAAAAGAAGAAAGACTCCCAAACTCTTTCTAAGAGGCCAGTATTATTCTAATTCTAAAACCAGGTAAAGACACAACAAAGAATGAAAACCACAGGTCAATATTGCTGATGAACATAAATGCTAAAATTCTTAACAAATTATTGGCAAACTGGATCCAGCAATACATGAAAATTATCATACACCATGATCAAATGGGATTCATCCCAGGGATACAAGAATGGTACAATATTCACAAATCAATAACTGCAATACACCACCTAAACAAAATGAAACACTAAGTCATATGATTATATCAATAAATGATGAGCAAGCATTTGATAAGCACAGCACCCATTTTGATGAAAATGCTCAGCAAAGTGGGAATAGAGAGAGTATACCACAACATAATAAAGGCCATATACAAGAAACCTGGAGCCAACATCATGCTTAATAGACAAAAAGTAAAAGCTTTCTCCCTAAGATCAGGAACAAGACAAGGATGTCCGCTCTCTCCACTTTTTTTCAACACTGTTTTGGAAGTTCTAGCCATAGCTATCAGAGAAGAAAAAGGAATCAAAGGTATCCAATTGGAAAGAAGGAAGTCAAACTGTCATTATTTGCAGATGACATGATAATGTACATAGAAAACCTGAGAGACTCCAACAAAAATATACTTAACCTAATAAGTGAATTTGGCAACATAGCTGAAAACAAAATCAATGTCTAGAAATCAAAGGCAATTTTGTACACCAACAATAAAACATCAGAGATAGAAACTTGATATAAAAGCCCATTTACTATAACAACAAGAAAAATAAAGTACCTAGGAAGAAACTTAACTATTGAGGCAAAAAACCTGTACTTGAAAAACTACAGAACACTGAAGAAAGAAATTAAGGAAGATACAAATAAATTGAAGCATATGGCATGTTATGGATAGGAAGAATTAACATCATTAAAATGTCCACACTACGCAAAGCAATTTATAAATTCAATGTAATTCCTATTAAAATGCCAATGATATGCTTTACAGATACAGAACAAATATTTAAAAAATATATTTTAAGACAGAAATGGCCCCAAATAGTCACAGCAATCTTGAAAAAGAAGAACAAAGTAGGAGGAATCATAATACTGGATATCAAACTATATTACAAGGCCACTATAACCAAAACAATCAGGTACTGGCATAAGAATAGACATATAGATCAACAGAACATAATAGAGATCCCAGAAATAAACCCAGGGCGCTATGGTCAAATAATATTTGACAAAGGAGGAAAGAGCATAAAATGCAGTACAAATAGCCTCTTCAACAAGTAGTGTTGGGAGATCAGCAGCAAAATGAAAAGGGGACTAACTGTATGGGAAAACATATTTGCCAATGATATCTCAGACAAGGGTTTGATTTCCAAAATACATATATAAAGAACATATATGACTCAACATTAGGAAGACAAACAATCCAATAAAAAATTAGCAAAGGACCTGAACAGACACTTCTCCAAAGAGGACACACATAGGGCCCTAGGCATAGAAAAAATGATCGACATCACCAGCCGTTAAAGAGATGCAAATTAAAACCACAATGAGATACACCTCACACCTGTCAGAATGGCCATCATTAACAAATTAACAAACAATAAGTGCTGGTGAGGATGTGGAGAAAAGGGAACCCTCCTGCATTGCTAGTGGGAATGCAGACTGCTGCAGCCACTATGGAAAATAGTATGGGATTTTCTCAAAAAACTAAAAATGGAACTGCCGTTTGTTCCAGCCATTTCACTGCTTGGATTATACCGGAAGAATCCTGAAACACCGGTTCAGAAAAACCTATGCATCCCTATGTCCATAGCAGTGCTATTTACAACAGTCAAATGCTGAAAACAGTCTCAGTACCCTTCAGTGGATGAATGTATCAAAAAACTATGGTACTTTTACACAATGGAGCACTACACAGAAAAAAGAATGAAGAACTCTTACCATTTGTGATAGCATGGCTGGAACTGGAGAAGTAGCATGTTCAGTGAAATAAGACAGGTAGCAGAAGACACATACTGTATGATCTCACTTAATACAGGAGACTAATGAACAAAACAGACAAGCAGTGTGAAACCAGAGACATGGAAACAGGAACAGACTGACAGTGGCCAGAAGTGAAGGGAAAAGTGGAGAAAGGAGAAAGAATGGCAAGAGTTTAGTCACAGAACTAGTATAAATGTACCATTGACATGGACAACAAAGTGTGGATTGAATATAGGAGAGGTGATAAGGTAGGTGGTGCAGGGGAAATCAATGGGTGAAAATGGAACAACTATAATACAACAACAACAAATTAGTTAAAAAATACATTGAAGCAATGATTGAAGCAGCACATATATTACTCATATAAATGACTCAAACAGTAAAGTGATGGTCTTTAAATGTTTCCATCCTGGGCACATCTCTCTAACCACTTATTACTTCCTTTTCCCATATGTGAATAAAAATGTGGCACTTGTGTTGCATGCTATGTATTCAGATGCCCAACCAGCTATGTCTCTGGCATGTAATTTTCCTCCCATTTTCGTATATGGAAAGTGGAAATCACCATTCAGAAATACCAGATGATTATTGTCACAAATGCTCTTAGGGTAGAGAATCTCAAAATTTGTTGTCATTATTGTTCCTGCTACTTACCCATGTTTTCTTGCAAGCATTTAAATGAAGTGGCATTTTTGGTCCTAGGAAAAAAGAAAAAAAAAAAAGAAAAGAAAAACAATATTATAAAAGAGAGACAGAAAAAAAGTAATGGCAGTGAAGAGAAATTCTTTTTACCATACTTCTGGGAATGCTTCATTGGTATTTTGAACTATGCAAGTGAAATTTGTGTTAGATGCCTATCTTGAAGATTAATAATGAGAAGAGCTCATTGATCAATCTGCAGACATATGGTTGTTAGTTCTCCAAGAAATAGAATAAGCTATAAGATAAAAAATAGTTTTTTTTTACTAATACACATTATTATGTCAAGCTAATTTTATGTATATTATACAGACACTGAACAGTTTTGATGTGAAACAGATTGATGTAGAAAATAAGTAGGCCAGAAATAAACTAAAAGGCATCATATATAAACAAAATATATCATGACTTTAATAATAGTTGTGAAAAATACTATACAATTATTATGTACTTGAAGTCAATTGCAGTAGATAGATGGAGAGAAGTTCAATGCAAATTCCCTCAGAAAACATCTCAGAATTTGAAGAGATTAAATTACTTAGAAAAATTTTAGTGATTATAGAACAAAGGTCCCCATTTTCTCACCAACTACAGGTCAACTACAGGTCATCCCTGTAGTTCTTTCAAGAGGGGGAACTGATTGGTAATTGTATGCTAGAGTCACATTATTTGAGGTGGTTTCCTATGAAAATAATTATTTTGATTCTAGAGAAAGAGTGGTTCATTTTTAAATATGTCATATTTAGTCTTTATTTATTCATACTCAAGCAAAAAATTCAATATTCAGGTCAATATTTTCAGTGGGCAATCAGAGAGGTGCCTTTAGGAGGGGAAGACTTGCCATTTCCACAATTTCCTTTTTAATTTTTTCATCCCAAAAGAAGGAAGATGTTTTTATTATTGTTGAATTACAATTGATTCATTTTTCTCCCATTGCTCTTCCCTGACCCATTTTCTATCCCCTCTCCCACAGTCAATCCCCACCTCATTGTCCATGTCCATGAGTCCTTCATATAAGCTCCTCCATAAAACCCTTCCCGTACTTTCCACCCTTTTCCCCTCTTCCCTGGTCACCATCATTCCACTCCTCTTTTTTTTCCTCCATGTCTCTGGTTCCATTCTGCTTGTGTTTGTTTTGTTCATAGTCTTCTGTATTGAGTGAGATCATATGGTATTTGTCTTTTGCTGCCTGGCTTATTTCATTAAGCATGATACTCTCCAATTCCATCCATGCTGTCACAAATGGAAAGAGTTCCTTCTTTCTTTTGCTGTGTAATACTCCATTGTGTAAAAGTACCAAAGCTTTTTGATCCATTCATCCACTGATGGGCACTTAGACTGTTTTCAGCACTGCCTATTGTAAATAGCACTGCCATGGAAATAGAAGTGCATAGGTTCTTCTTTACTGGTGTTTTAGGATTCTTTAGGTATAATCCTATCAGTGCAATTGTTGGATCATAAGGCATTTTTATTTTTAGGTTTTTGAGGAATTTCCATACTGTTTTCCATGATGACTGCACAAGTCTGCATTTCTACCAGCAATGCAGGAGGGTTCTCTTTTCTCCACATCCTTGCCAGAGCTTGTTGTTTATTGATTTGTTAATTCTGACCCGCAAAGATCCCTCAGTGCCAGGGATGAAATGAAGACTTCCCAGGCAGCTTGTGCAAGGGGTGGAAGGTCAGCTAGTGTCCTGGGAGACAAAAGCCTTGATAGCCTTCCTCCAAGGTCTTCTATTGAGTGTGGTAAGCTTAAAGGCATATAACATGCAGGTAAAGCTCATCAGTCAGTGTTAAATATTGCTGATTACAGATATTCTTCAGGGATAACATTTGAAGGAACAGGATAACATTTGAAGGAACACTGAGATTTTCCTCAGGTCAGGGTGTGTTGGACACAAAGACTTTAGATAGCCATAAAAATAGGGAGGGTGAGTTCACTTCTGGATTAAGGTTTAATTTCTGCTGCTGGTACAATAAACCAATCAAGAGAGCTTAAATCATAGGGCAAGCTTCAAAAGTTATATGGAATGTTCTTATGGCCAGATTCCCACCAGGGGTCCTATGATCACAGCATATGGGATTGTGTATACCTAGCCTTACTGGTTTTTGGGTTGGGTCTTACAGGCTTAGCCTGGCCCATGTGGGACTCCATGCACTGCCACCATTCTGCAAAGACCCTGACAGTTAATGATGGTCAGTCTGACATGTGTGAGGTGATACTTCATTGTAATTTTAATTTGCATCTATCTGATGAATAATGATGTTGCACATTCCTTCATATGCCTAAGGGCCCTATGTATATCCTCCTTGGAGAAGTATCTATTCAAATCCTTTGCACCTTTTAAATTGGGTTCTGTGTCTCCCTAGGGTTGAGTTGTAGAAGTTCTTTATGTATTTTGGAGATTAAACTCTTGCCTGAGGTATCATTGGCAAATATGCTTTTCCATATGGTTGATTCCCTTTTCATTTTGGTGATGTTTTTATTAGCTGAGCAGAAACTTTTCAGTTTAATGTAGTCCCATGTATTTATTTGTTACTTTATTTTTCTTGCCCTGGGAGAACTATCAGTGAAAATATTGTTGCTTGGTATGTCTGCCATTTTATTGCCTAGGTTTTCCTCTAGGATTTTTATGGTGGCATAACTTAATGTTAAGTCTTTTATCCATCTTGAGTTTATTCTGGTGTATGCTGTAAGTTGGTGGTCTAGTGCTATATATATATATGTATATATATTTGCATGTTCTTGTTCAAGTCTCCCAACAGCATTTGTTGAAGAGGCTATATAAACTCCATTTTATGCTCCTTCCCACTTTGTCAAATATCTGCCTACAGAGTCCTGGGTTTATTTCTGGACTTTATACTCTGTTCCATTGATCTGTACATCCATTCTCATACCAGTACCAGATTATTTTTATTACAATGGCTTTGTAATATAGTTTTATATCCGGTATTGTGATTCCTCCTACTTTGTTCTTTTTTCTCAATATAGCTATGGCTATTTGGAGTATTTTATGGCTCCATATAAGTTTTTTAAGTATTTGTGCTAGGTCTGTGAAATATGTCTTTGAGATTTTAATAGGGACTGCATTGAATCTATAGATGCATTTGGGTACTATAGACATTTTTAGGAAGTTAATTCTTCCTGTCCATGAACATGGTAAATGCTTCCATTTATTTGTATCTTCCTTCCTTTCTTTCTTTCTTCTTATTATTTTCTAGTTTTCCAAGCACAATTCTTTTATTTCCTTGATTAAATTTAATCTTAGGTGCTTTATTTATTTATTTTGTTGCTATAGTAAATGGGATTTTTTTCCTAATTTTTTTCTCTGATGTTTCATTGTTGATGTATACACATTCCTTCTATTTCCGGATATTGACTTTGTATTGAGCTATTTTGCCAAATTCACTTATTAGGTTGAACAGTTTGTTTGTGGAGTCTATCAGGTTTTGTATGTACACTATCATATCATCTTCAAACAATGATAGTTTTACTTTCTCCTTTCCAATTTGGATGCCTTTGATTTGTTTTTCTTGTCTGACTGCTATGGCTATAAATTCCAAAATAATGTTGAATAGAACTGGAGTGAATGGACACACTTGTCTTGTTACCAATATTAATGGAAAGGTTTTTAGTTTTTGTCCATTGAGTATGATGCTGGCTGCAGATTTCTTGTACATGGCCTTTATTGTGTTGTGGTACGCTCCCTCTATTCATACCTGGCTGAGCATTTTTACCATAAATGGGTGCTATACTTTATCAAATGGTTTTTCAGCATCTATTAATTTGATTATATGGCTTTCCTTGTTCATTTTGTTCATGTGTTGTATTATGTTTATTGATTTTTGGGTATTGTATCAGCCTTGCATCCCTGGGATTGCTGGACCCAGTTTATGCACATTTCATTGAGGGTTTTAGCATCTATATTCATCAGCGATTTTGGCCTTTAATTTTTTTTTTTTTCTTTGTTGTGTCTTGACCTGGATTGGGGATTAGAATAATATTGGCCTCATAAAAAGTTTAAGAATCTTCCCTCATCTTGGATATTTTGGAATAGTTTGAAAAGGATAGGGGTTAATTCTTCCCTATATGTTTGGTAAAATTTACTTATGCATCCATCCAGTCCAGGGATTTTCTTGTATGGTGGGAGTTTTTTTATTACTACCTGAATTTCACTAGTTATAATCTGTCTATTCAGACTCTGTTTTTTCTTGATTCAGTTTTGGAAATGTTTCCATTCCATTTCATTTAGGTTGTCCATTTTTTTGTCATATACCTGTTCACAATCATTTTTTACAATTCTTTGTATTTCTGTGGTATGAGTTGAGATTTGTCCTCTGTCATTTCTGATTTTATTTACTTGGGTCCTCTCATTTTTTCTTGATGAGTCTGGTTAACACTTGTCAATTTTGTTTATCTTTTCAGAGAACCAGCTCCTGGATTTATTGACACTTTGAATTGTTCCTTTAGTCTCTATGTCATTTAATTATGGTCTGATCTTGATTATTTCCTTCCTTCTATTTGCTTTGGGCTTTGTTTGTTGTTGCTCCTTTATTCCTTGCATCTTTATGATAAAGTTATTTATTTGAGATTCTTCTATCCTTTTTTCATAGGCCTGTATTGCTATAAACTTCTTTCTGATGACTGCCTTTGCTGTGTCCCATGGGATTTGGGCTGCTGAGTGTTCATTCTCATTTGTTTTCAGAAACTTTTTGATTTCTTCTTTGATTTCATTGTTACAGTAGCATTTTATTCAGCCTCCATGAATTTGAATGTCCTGTTTTATTTTGTTTTTCCCTTGATGTCGTTTTCTAGTTTCAAGTCATTGTGATATAAGAATATGCTTTAAATAGTTTCAATCCTTTTGAATTTGTTGAGGCTTCTCTTGTGACTTATTTTGTGGTCTATCTTTGAAAATCTTCCATGTGCATTTGAAAAGAATATGTGTTTTGGTTTTTAGGGGAGGAAACACACACACACACACACACACACACACACATTTCTTTGCTTGAAAGAGCTGTCCACTTTTCACAATGGGGTGTTAAAATCCCCTACTATAAGTGTATCGTTGTCTATATCCTTCTTATAGTTCTCCAACATTTTTCTTATATAATTGGGTGCTCCTATACTGAGTGCATATATATTTACAAGGGTTATGTCTTCTTGATGGACTATTCCCTTAAGTATTACAAAATGTCCCTCTTCATCTCTTTAAACAGCCTTTGTTGTGAAGTCTATTTTGTCTGATATAAACATTGTTACCTCAGCTCCCAGCCTTTTTTTTTTCTCATGTCCGTTTGTTTGAAATATTTTTTCCATGCCTTCACTGTTAGTCTGGGTAGACCTTTTGTTCTGAAGTGGGTCTCTTGTAGATAGAATATGTATGGATCCTGTTTTCTTATCCATTCAGCTACTCTATGACATTTGATTGGTTCACTTAATCCACAATGTTATTATTGATAGGCACTTATTTATTGTGATTTTTTTCTTTGTACCTGTGTTGCAATCTCTCTCTCTCTCTCTCTCTCTCTCTCTCTCTCTCTCTCTCTCTCTCTCTCTTTCTCTTTCCTCTTTTTATAGCAGTCCTTTTAACATCTCTTGCAATGGTGGTTTGGTGGAGATACATTCTTTTAGCTCTCTTTTGTCTTGGAAAGTCCTTATTTCATCTTCCATCTAGAATGAGAACCTTGCTAGATAGTGTAGTCTTGGTTGAAGGTCTTTGCTTTTCATTGCTTGGAATATTTTTTGCCATTCTCTTCTGGCTTGTAGCATTTCTGTTGAGAAATCAGCTGATAGCCTTATCGGAGGTCACTGGTATGCTATAAATTGTTTCACCATTGTTGCCTGAAGATGCTTTCTTTATCCTTGAATGTTGTCAATTTAATAATGATGTCTTTTGGTGTAGGCCTATTTGGGTTCATATTCCTTGGGATCCTCTGTGCTTCTGGGACATATGTAGTTTTTTCCTTCACCAAGTTTGGAAAGTTTTCTGTCATTACCTTTTTAAATAAGTTTTCTATTTCTTGCTCCTCTTTCTTTCTGGTATTCCTGTGATAAGGATATTATTATGTTTCATGTTGTCCTGAACCTCTCTTAATACCTCTTCATCCTTTTTCAGTCTTTTTTTATTTTGTTGCACTGTATGGGTATTTTTTTCTATGTCCACCAATTCACTGAACAAGTCCTCTGCTTCCCCTAACCTCCTTTTGTTTCCTTCTACTGTATTCTTCAGTTCATAAAGTGTATTCTTCATTTCTTCCTGATTCTTATTGATGACTTATATGTCCTTTAGCACTGGTATAATTTTCAGTAAGTTTCTTCTAGTTTCCCTGTAGTTCTTTGTAGTTCCTCTGGAGTTCTTTGCAGTTTTCTTTGAGATCATTGAGCTTTCTTATAACCATTGTTCTGAATTCCATGCCTTATAATTTGCTTGCTTCTCTCATTTAGCAGTCTTACTGGGGATTCCTTTTTTCCTCTCAGTGATGAACTTCTTTTTTTCTCCTATTTTATATGTCTCTTGTGGAGCAAGTTTCTGTGGTAGGAGACCTATGGGACTCAGTGGTGCAGTCTCTTATATGTCCTCAACTTGATGCTCTTGGGATACTGGCTATGAAATTAATTTGGACTGTCTGGCTGTATTTTGATTTTGGCTGATATGTTGTTCCTTGAATTTTTCTATACAGCTGGCTAATTGAGAGACACTCCTTCTACCATGTCTCATATACTGCTATTGAGCTGCTTCTAAAACAGAACAACCAGTCCAGGCAAAATAATCACATTTTCAAAGATATACTCAACCATCAGTCATTCTTTCAACTGCAAATGAGCCAGGCAAAATCTCCACATCCTTAAAGATACCCCTCACCCTCAATCACATTATCAGTTACAGCTGAGCCAGTATTAATAAGAATGTACAGAGATTAAACTATTATAAGAAAGGAAAACAACTGAGTTGACTTATTGAGTTATAAATGATTTTTGAGAGATGAGAAGGGAAAGCAATAATAGTAAAGAGAAGTGGCAAGTTGATAAGAAAAAGAAATCAAAATTTATACCTTATAAAGAAATGAGGTGTGGGGGAAGAATCAGAATGAAGCAAGAAAGGGCAAGTATAAAGTAATAAGCCTAAGCAGAAGCATATATATATATATATATATATATATATATATATATATATATAATACATAATATATAATGTGGGAGAACAAACACACAATCATACAAATAGGATGTTGAAATAGAAAAAAGAAAAAAAATTGATGCAAAATTAGTGAATAAGTTTCACCACAACACTACCCACAATATCTTAGCTATCTTCATGATAGGTGGATTGGGAGTGCAAGGTAAAAATGAGAGAAAGAGAAGCTTAAGGAATATGTGGAGGAAAGAAAAGTGATTTTAAGGTGGTATTGGAAGGAGGAATACTAGGAGTAATGAGTTGGGTTCAGGCTATGACAGGGAGAAATAAGTTTGCAAAATAAAAATGAAAACAGAGTACCGGCAAGAGGGTAGGGAAGTAAGTGGAGCTACACCAATCCCCTCCCAGGTTGCATCTGGAATTACTTTCTTAGAGAAAAAATCAGCTGGAATTACCAACAGAACACCAGCTGAAAAAATATCTTATAACCACAGACAGAAGAGAAGAGGATGCTTCATCACAACATGACTGGTAGAAATCCAGGAAAAGTGATAGTGCTGACTGGGCCCCACTGGAGGCAGCAACCAAAGGAACAGAGCCAGGTGCTTCACCTGAGAAGGGTGAGTTCTGGTCCCCCATCTGGGTGCCCCAGCCTACAGCAACATGGCGGAGAATAGAGCAGCATACAACTGGGAAAGGCAGAAAGCCTTGGAGATTATTAGCCTAAAAAAGCTCTGGAGACATAGAACTACTAGGGTGACCACAACAAAAATACATTGGCATACACATACCCTGGGCTCCAGTGGAGGGAGGGCAGAGTGGATTGGAGACACCTGGGGAGATTTTGTGGCGGTGGCTTGGGGGAGAGAATTGGGGAAGCAACTGTGGGGATCCCAGTGCTGATTCATCGCCCACAGCTCAGGCAGACAACAGCACACCAAGCAGCTTCTATATGAGGGGTCCTCATAGCCCTGCCCACTTGGGAGCAATCTGCCCTACCCAGTGGTGACTCAGATTGGCACTTGATCATAATTCTTTAATTTACATCTAAAAAAACCTCTCCTGCCCTGCTCTGTCTGAGCATAGATAGAATAGTTGGCACCTGAAGAAGTATTTCTCACCCAGTGAGTCAGTCATAGGTGCCCAGCAGCACCTGGACCTGGCATCTAATTACAAACTCTCTCACTTAGAACTGGTTCAGTCAGTCAGTCAGTCAGCCCCTCACAGTGGCATGTGAGCCTGGTGGCTGATTGTGGATTCATTGTTTGCAACTGAATTGGTCTGTCCCGCTCCTGAGCCTAGAGGCTAGTCACAAACTTACTGGATTGCAACGGAACCTTCCAGTCTAGCCCAGTGGTACCTTAGCGAGGGAGCTGATCGAAGATTCATTGTATTGCCATAGAATCTTTCAGTCTAGACCAGTGCCACCTGAGTCTGGTGGCTAATCACAGATTCATTGAATTACAACTGAATCTTGTTGTTGGGCCCATCAGCTTCTGAGTCTGGTGGTCAATCACAATTCATTGATTTACATCTGAATCAGTCCCACTAAGCTGCATGGAGCTGGTGGATGATCAACTGGATTTCAATTGAACCTATCTGTCTAGCCCAGCAGGGCCTGCATTTGGTAGCTGGTTCATTGGTTTACAACTGAATCTGTAGGTCACCCCAAGATGCATCTGAGCCTGGTGGTGGATCACAGTCCAATAGGATTACAACTAAATCAATCCTTCCAGCCTGGCAGTTCCTTAGCCTGGCAGCTGATCACAATCTGATTGGATTATCACAAAACCTAAAAATGTGAAGAAAAAGAAATAGTCCACCAAAAGAAAAGGAGTCCTCAGAAACATCACTAAATGGAAGAGAGGAACCAAACTATCATATATGGAATTCAAAATAATGATGATTAAGAAGCCCAATAAGCTCAATGAGCTCAGCAAGCTCCAAGAAAACTACAAACAACTCCAGGGGAACTACGAACTCCAGAGAAGCTACAAGGAACTTAATGAGAACTACACCAGCATTAAAAAAGGACAGAGAAATTATCAAGAGGAAATGAAGAATACAATTTGTGAATTGAAGAATACCGTAGAAGGAATCAACAGCAGGCTAGAGTAAGCAGAGGATTGGATGAGCTAGCTGGAGGATAACGTAGAAAAATATTCCAAGAGAGTGCAAAAGAATGAGAAAAGACTAAACAAGAATGAAGAGTTTTAAGAGGGCTATAGGACAACATGAAACACATAATATCCATATCATAAGAATACCAGAAGAAGAGGAGAAATAAGAAATGGAAAACCTCTTCAAAAAAGTAATGAAAAAACACTCCCCTAACATGATGAGTGAAAACATTATTCAAGTTCAAGAAGCACAGAGGATACCAATGAGGGTGAATCCAAACAGGCCCACTCCAACACGCATCATAATTAAAATGGCAAATTTCAAACACAAAGACAGAATCCTAATAGGGTCAAGAGAGAATCAGCAAATAACATTTCAGGGGGCTCTGATAAGTTTATCAAATGATTACTCAACAGAAATAATACAAGCCAGAAGAGAATGGCAAAAAAATATTTAAAATATTGGAAAACAAAGGCCTACAACCAAGAATACTCTCCCCAGCAAGGCTCTCATTCAAACTGGAAAGTGAAATAAGAAGTTTCACAAACAAACATCTCTACCAAACCAGCATTGCAAGAAGTGCTGAAGGGACCACTTTAAGAAAGGGAAGAAACTGGGAGAGACAGAGAGGAACACAAGTATAAAGGGGGAAAAAATGGCAACAAATAAGTATCTATCAATAATAACTTTAAATGTAAATGGATTAAATGTGCCAATCTAAAGACATAGGGTAGCTGAATGGATAAGAAAACATGATCCACATATATGCTGCCTTTAAGAGACCCACCTCAACAAGAGATAGATCTACACAGATTGAAGGTGAAGAGATGAAAAAATATATATCAAGCAAATGAACATGAACAAAAGGCTAGGGTAGCAATACTTATTTCAGACAAAATACATTTTATGATGAAGGCCATAAAATCAGACAAAGAAGAACATGTCATAATACTTAAGGAAACAATCCATTAAGAAAAAAAAAAAAAAAAAAAAAAAAAAAAAAAAAAAAAAAAAAAAAAAAAAAAAAAAAAATAAAAAAAAAAAAAAAAAAAAAAAAAAAAAAAAAAAAAAAAAAAACTCTGGTAAACATATATGTACCCAACATAGGAGCTCTGATATATATAAGGAAAATCTTGGAGGACTTCAAGAAGGATATAGACAGCAACACACTAATAGTAGGAAAATTTGATTATCAACAATGGATTGATCTCCCAAACAAACAAACCACCAAGGATATTGTGTCACTGAACAACATTCTAGAGGAAATGAACCTAACTGATATATATAGAACCTTTCAACCCAAAGAAGCAAAATACACATTCTATTCAAATGCACATGGAACATTCTCAAAGGTAGACAATATGATAGGTCACAAGACAAGCCTCCACAAATACAGGAAAATTGAATTCATACAAAGCATCTTCTCAGATCACAATGGCTTGAAACTAGAAATCAACCTCAAGGAAAAATCCCTAAAACACTCTAACTCATGGAGACTAAATAACATGTTTTTAAGTAAGGAATGGGTAAACAATGAGATCAAAGATGAAATCAGAAAGTTTCTGGAAATAGATGACAATGAATACACAGCAACCCCAAACCTATGGGACACAGCAAACGCAGTCGTCAGAAAGAAATTCATAGCAACACAGGCCAACCTAAAAAAAGAGAGAAGAAGCTTAATCAAACAACCTAACCAGAAAGCTTCAAGAACTAGAGGAGCAGCCCAGAGCAAGTAGAAGGAAGGAAATAATCAAGATCAGAGGAGAATTAAATAATTTAGAGACTAAAACTACAATTTGAAGAATCAATAAATCCAGGAGCTGGTTCTATGGGAAAAAAAAAAAAAGAATTGACAAGCCTTTAACCAGACTTATCAAGAAAAAGAAAGGACACAAATAAACAAAATCAGAAATGACAAAAGAGAAATCACAACTGATATTTGAGAATTACAAAAGATTGTAAGAAATTACAATAAGAAACTATATGACAAGAAATATGACAACCTGGGTGAAATGGACACATTTCTGGACATATAATCTACCAAAACTGAATCCAGAAGAAGTAGAAACCCTGAATAAACCAGTAACAACTAATGAAATTAAAGAACTAATAAAAAATATCCCAAAGCACAAGAGCCCGGGACCAGATGGCTACAGAGGTGGATTTTACCAAACACTTAGAGAAGAACTAACTCCTATCCATCTCAACCTATTACTAAAAATCTACGAAGAGGGAAGACTCCCAAACTATTAATATGAGGCCAATATTATTCTAATCCCAAAACCAGGTCAAGACACAACTAAGAAAGAAAACTACAGGCCAGTATCTCTGATGAACATAGATGGTAAGATTCTCAACAAAAATATTGGCCAACTGGACCCAGCAATACATTAAAAATACCGTAAACTATGACTAAGTGGTTTTCATCCCAGGGATGCAAGGATGGTACAACATATGCAAATCAAAAAGTGTAATACACCACATCAACAAAATGAAAGACAAAACCCAAATAATCATATCAATAGGTGCTAAGAAATTATTTGATAAAATACAGCAACCATATATGATAAAAAACACTCAACAGAATGGGAATTGAGGGAGCATACCTCAAAATCATAAAGGCCATATATGAGAATCCAACATCATACACAACCAGCAAAATCTAAAAGCTTTCCCCCTAGGATCAGGAACAAGAGAAGGCTGTCCACTTTCTCCACTTCTGTTCAACATCATTTTGGAAGCCATAGCTATCAGGGAATAAGAAGGAATCAAAGGTATCCAAATTGGGAAGGAGGAAGTAAAACTGTCATTATTTGCAGTTGACATGACAGTGTACATAGAAAACCCAATAGACTTCACCAAAAACTTACTCGACCTAATCAGCAAATTTAGAAAAATAGCTGGCTATAAAGTCAATATTCAGAAATCAAAAGCATTTTTGTATACCCATTATGAAACATCAGAGATAGAAGCTAGAAAATAAATCTCAATTACCATAGCAACAAGAAAAATAAAGTACTCAGGAATAACCTTAAACAAGGAAGTAAAATACCTGTATTCAGAAAATTATAGAACATTGAAGAAAGAAATTAAGGAAGATACAAATAAATGGAAGCATATACTGTGTTCATAGATGGGAAGAATTAACATCATTAAAATGCACATACTCCCCAAAGCAATCTATAGATTCAATGAATTCCCAATTAAAATACCAATGGCATATTTTACAGACACAAAAAATATACTTCAAAAACTTATATGGAGCCAAAAACACCCAAGAATATCCACAGAAATCTTGAGAAAGAAGAACAAGATTGGAAGAATCAAAATACTGGACATCAAATTATACTATAAGGCAAGAGTAATTAAAACAGTCTGGTACTGGTATAAGAATAGACATAAAGATCAATGAAATAGAATTGATAGCCCAGAAATTAACCAAAGATGCTATGGTCAATTATATTCAACAAAGAAGGAAGGAACATAAAATAGAGTAAAAACAATCTCTTCAACAAGTGGTGTTGAGAGAATTGGACAGCAACATGCAAAAAAATAAAACTAGACCACCAACTTACATCACACACCAGAATAAACTCAAGATGGATAAAGGAATTAAACATAAGCCATGCCACCATAAAGGTCCTGCAGAAAAATATAGGGAGTAATCTTTTAGATATCCTATGCAGAAATATGTTCACCAGTAATTCTCCAAGGGCAAAGGAAATAAAGGCACAAATAAGCAAATGGGAAACTGAAAAACTTCTGCTCAGCTAAAGGAAACACCAGCAAAATTAAAAGGGAACCAAGTGTACGGGAAAACATATTTGCCAATGATACCTCAGACAAAGGTTTGATCTCCAAAAAATATAAAGAACTTATGAGACTCAACACTAGGGAGACAGACAACCCAATTAAAAAATGGGCAAAGGACCTGAACAGACTCTTCTCTGAAAAGGACATACAAAGGGCCAAAAGGCATATGGAAAAAATGTTCAACATCACTAGCCATCAGAGAAATGCAAATTAAAACCACAGTAAGATTCCACCTCACACCCATCAGAATGGCTGTCATCAACAAATCAACAAACAAAATATGTTGGCGAGGATGTGGGGAAAAGGGTACCCTGGTGCACTGTTGGGACTGCAGACTGGTTCAGCCACTAAGGAACACATTATAGGGTTTCCTTAAAAAACTGAAACTGAAACTGCGTTTTGATCCAACAATTCCACTACTAGGATTATGCTTGAAGAATTCTGAAACACCAATTCATAAGAATCTATGCACTGCTACATTCATAGCAGTGCTGTTTACAATAACCAAACGCTGGAAACAGCCTAAGTGCCCATCAGTGGATGAATGGATCAAAAAACTTTGGTACATTGACACAATAGAATAGTACACAGCAGAAAGAAAGAAGGAACTCCTACCCTTTGCAACAACATGAATGGAACTGGAGTGTATTTGCTTAATGAAATAAGCCAGTCAGTGAAAGACAAATACTATATGATTTCAGCCATTACAGGACACTAATAAACAAAACAAACAGGAAAAACAGAACCAAGTACATGAATACAATGAATAGACCTTCAGTGGGCTGAGGGGAGGGAAAGGAGGTGGAGTAGGCAAAGAAGAGGAGCAGTTTAGTCAAGGAACTAGAATGGAGAACCATGGACATGGACAACAAGTGCTATTGACTCTGTGGGGAGTGTGTGGGTGGGTGGGAAAGGGAAGAAAAGTGGGGGGAAATGGGATGGATGTAATACAACAACCATAAAATTAAATTAAATTAAAAATTAATTAAATAAAATAAGATCACAAAGACGCCACTGCCACTGCTGCTTCTCTATCCCCACTCATTGTGCACTGATTAGTCAAGCTGGAGAGAGAACTAGTGTATTTTATGAACACAAAACAAAACAAAACAAAACAAACAAAGAAACAAAAAACACAAGAATGTATGGTTACTAATGATAAAAAGGAAAAATATGGTTTGAGAGGTTGGAGAGGGAGTGTATAATTAGGGTGGAGATTGGAAATGAGTTGTAGGAAGAGAAAAAATAGAATTTAAAACAAAAATAAGAAGAGGAAATTGTGTGATAATATAGAATGAGAGAAGGGAGATATAATTGAGATTTGGGATATACTACAATATAAATACTGGTTACTTAAAATGCACTTCTTGTGAGGACAAGAAATGAATGTTAAAAAGGATATGCTGGGGATTCAGAATCCATGTAGAAGCTCATGGTGTATTTAATCACCATAGTATCTGGGGTTTTCTTCCCTTGTCTTCTTTTTCTGGCTTTACCCATGGTGATGTCAGATCATTCCCCAGTCTGGACCAGGTTGGCTATTTTTTAATTAGCAGCCTTCTATTTCCTGTGTCTGCCTCTTTTCCTTGATCAAATCTCCCTGTAATTTGTAGTCAAGCTTACGTCTTCTGGGGGCAGAGCCTAGCAATTTGGAGTCTGTCAGGCAGGGCTAGTTCTGGATGCCATGTCCCTGGTTGGCTGAGCCCCTGGCAGCTGTGTTCCATTTTTGCACTGCAGGCTCCTTGGGAGGTGGCCAGCTCAGGTTCTGCACCACCAGCTCCACAGGAGGCAGCTGCTCTTCCCTCCTGTGTGCTCCCACCTGGTGCTGCGGGCTCTGGTGCAGAACTGTCTCCAGCTATTTGCTCTGGCAGCCACATTCCAGCTCTCTCAGATGCTACCTCTGTGGCTTTGGTGCTGTTGCTCAACTCTTCAATCCTCCCAAGTTTGTGCTTACTCCCCACACTAGTTGCCGCTCAAATGTCTGGTCAAGGAGCATCTTGAAGTTGTCTTTAGTCAGAGCTGCCTTACTCTCTGGGCAGAACATCCCCCAATACCCTGCAGCTTTGCTTGGATGGCCTTCGTCTGCAGGCCAGGCCAGTTTTGGAACCTGGTCTCACCAACTCACAGCTCTCTGCAATTTCTGGACTAGGCACTTAGGAACCCAGTCTCCTACCACACCAACTACCAGGGACTTTCACTTTTTCCGTATTCCTTATCCTATCCTTTAGTAGCTCCCCACACCTGAGAAAGCACTCAGCACCACCTATTACTCTGCCACCATTTTTTGAAAGTCCTGTATACCTTCTTGTTAAAAAAAAAAAAAAGGTTCAATTAAAACCTGTACTAGTTAAGAAGCTTCTAAAGTTTTATAGAGGATTGTCTGGAATTCAGAATAAGTGCTTGGGGTTGAGGTCAGACAGTGACTTGAAGGGAGAAAGGTGATGCTAATGGGGACAAATATTTTTCCTTGTTTCAATATTTTGCCTAAGGCCATTCTGGTCCTACTATTCACTATCATCCTTTCTGTCATTTTGGCATTTAAGGTACATTTCAGAACCCTGATGTGGGCTGGCAGGTTAGTTTAGCATTTATTTCTGACATTTTGTTTTAACTTAGTAATATAAACATCTTTTTGTCACATATCCCATTATCAAATGTAAATACATAACATCACTTATTTTTAAATAAAAGTTGCTCTAATTTAGTTCAATAAAATTTAGAAGTATACTTCAACTTTTGTAGCCATAATTTTATTCAATTTTTACAAGTTTCATTTGGAGAAATAAAATATTGTATTTTATGTCTCTATATACTCTCCAATGGGGCAATTCAAATGTAAAAGTGCATCTTTAACATTAAATTCTATTGCTTTTACCTTGCACCAGAACTTTCTCCTCATTTCAAGGAAGCTATTGAATGAACATGTTCAATAATAAAGCTAATAACCTTAATAAACTTTTCAATTGCAGGACTCCACCTGTGTGTTATCTTTATCCTCATTATCCATTTCCTCAGACATTATCCATTACTTTGTTATGATTGCAGAACCCTATTGAAAGTCTAATAAAAACTGCAATAAAAGTAAATAATCTGAGAAAATATTACAGTGAAAACTAAAAATAATTTTGTTTTAAATTTATGCATGTTTATATTCACTCGGCTGAATACAAGTATGCTGACAGTTTACTATTCAGTTTAGATCTCAGGAATATAACCCAAATTTTTTATGAGTTTCATCCAAATATATATTTGAGTGACTCATGGCCAACATTTTATCTCAAAAAGGTTGTTGAAAACTGATCCAGACAACACCATGTGAATATTATGCATACATACACACATACATACATACATATATATGAAACACCCCCCTGTAACTATGTCTGCCTGCTCAAAGTAAAATAGAAAATTGAGTTTTTATTCCCATAATTCAGTCATCAAAAGCATTTTATTTCTGATGTTCTATAAAAAATATATATATATAATTTTAATTTTATTTATTACTTCTAGAGAGGGGGGAAGGGAGAGAGGCAGAAAGGGAGAGAGACATCAATGTATGGTTGCCTTTTACCTGCCTCCAACTACAGACCTGGCTGGAGACCTGGCTTGCAACCTGGTTATGTGCCCTGGTTGGAGAATTGAACCAGCAAATGTTGGGTTCGTAGACTGGTGCCTTATCCACTGTGCTACCAGGGCTCTATAAATATTGACAAACTGTATTTTACTCAAAACTTTTGAATAATAGATATATTATCAAACTGATGTGTATATGTGAACTCTAAATTTCTAAATTTTGGTATGTTTAGAAAGGCAAAATTTCCTATAACACTTAGCAAATAAAATTATATAAGTAAGACATAAAAAATCATAGATTCACCTCTTCATGTGATACTAGTTTAAGAATATTTTAGATCTTTTTAGCTAAAGGCCACTTTTAAGCAAAACAAGTCATCTAGTTTTTCAATGCAAGACTGTTTTCATTTACTCTTTTACTTGGAGTCTGTTGGCAGCTGAATGACAGTATGCTCATTAATACTTTTGACAGTTTATAGCAGTTAGTCAGAGATTTTCACTCGCTGCTTTAATGGCATGAGAAATGCACAGTAATGGAGAGGTAATCCCAGACTGGCAGATCATTTAGGATGACTTGAGTAGACTCTTGCTCTTTCTTGCTTTCCGAGGACACAACCGAATTGATAAAGTTATTTGATAAAAATCTTAATTTTTATCTGATGCTGCCCATAAGCAATAGGCATGCTTACCCTACACACACACATACACACACACACACACACACACATGCACAAGGTTTAGTGTTTAGACTGGCTTGTGCAGAGAACAGAATTTTTTACAACAAATTGTGTTCTGTTCATTAGAAACAAGATACCAACAGCCAGATAACTCTAAGAATCAAAAAATAGGGAGTCAATGTCTGATAGTTTACACGTACATGCAAAAGAACTTGGCAAACAGTTACATATGTAATTAAAAATCACCACAATTGTTTAAAAGCCTGCATAAAATGACCACGTGGATGAGAAATGGAGTGAGAAGTTGTGTGCCCACGCCTGAGGACTCACAGGCTGCAGGAAGGGACCTGACCCTCTGAGCCAGGGGACCAGGCTGTGGTTAGACACGGTTCTGGCTGTTTTGCTCAATGTCTTCCAAGATAAGGGCCAAGCGAGCTGGAACCAACTGTCCCTCGCCTGCAGGCATGGAGCCAGCATCCAACTCTCCCATTAAGGCCCTCTGCATGCAGGCTGGAGGACAGATGAAACATTTAAATTTACCAGCTTTCCGTTATAGATTTGACATAGAGAAATGAATACAATTCTTTTTATCGGCTCAGAGAACCAGCATCACGTGGCAGAATATTAGCCAGGGCCTGGATTCTCGAGACCCACAAGTCCTGAAGCAACTTCAAGAACTCTGACTGGGGGGTGGAGGCTGGACTGGCTGGGCCTGGCTTTCCAGGAGGGGCTCTTCCCCTTCGGTGTCCACCCAATCACTTCATTTGTCTGTCTGCTCACCTGTGCCAACCCATTTAGAAAAAATAATAATTCTTATTTATAGACTGACCTTATAAACTCTCCTCTAGTACCGCAGGTTTGTCACTGTCATGGATGAAAATATTATTAATGGCACACTGGCAAACCGTGGACAATGGCTGCCCTTTCAACTCCTGCAGAAGGTCAGCTGTGGAGATTGGACTCCATCAATGAGGTCAGAGGTTCGCCCATCATTCACTCCCTCTCTCTCATCGTACCCACTACGTCCACAGGCGCAGCGTCCCCAGCTCAAGGCACTGGAAAAGCCCCAGCACCAGCCCGGGCCTGTTTGTTTGAAATAAAGACAAACAAATGGGAGGGGAAGGCAGCAAGTAAGGGAGAATGCCTATGATGCTCCCCAAGGGTGGGGAGTAACGCGGGACGCTTAGGGAGCAAATGGGGCCTGGGTGGGGGCAGTGGGATGCCTGTCACCCAAGACCTTCTACTGAGCGGCCGCTGGTCAGGCTGTACTGGCCTTAAAAGCAAGACACTCTCGGAGACAGAC
Source organism: Noctilio leporinus (assembly GCA_004026585.1). Taxonomy (NCBI): domain Eukaryota; kingdom Metazoa; phylum Chordata; class Mammalia; order Chiroptera; family Noctilionidae; genus Noctilio; species Noctilio leporinus. Next base: position 81,081 of record PVIW01005752.1, read on the forward strand.
CTGAAGTTTGGATTCTACAGCTCGGTCAGGGCGCTGTGCCAATGAGGCACAGTGCCTGGTGCCCACAGGAATGTCTAATTTTCATCTCCTAAAGTTAGATACAAAAAAAAATAATGAACAGTAAAGGTTATGTAGTGATAAATCCAGCCTAGATTTTTGTCTTGATACTAATGCAGCCATAAAATAAATAAATAAATGCATACATACATACATAATATATAAAACATATAATACATATGTATACTCCTAAAATTTTATACAAATTTCTGTCCCAGAAGTATTGGCCATGCAAACTGTTTTATTTATATAACATTGGCTCAATACTTTCGGGATATACCACAGACCTTGTATACAGGTGTATATGTACATAGTTAATAGTTTATAAATAGTAAAATTTCAAGCAAATTTTCCACTCTATAAGTTACATTTTCTCCCTACTCTAAAAGGTGACAACTTAATCTAACCATTTAAAAACTTTGTCTCCAAACTTTCCATCAGCATACTGTTAAATATTTTATTTATAATGAATGTAGCTATCTCCTTAGTATTTGCTAAGTGCTAGGCCCTGTGCTGAGCACTGAATATACATAAATTCTGGTTTGCATTTATAACTCCACAGAGTAAAGTTTATTTCACTCAATTTTTAGCTGACAATATTTAAGTTTATACAAATTAAATGACTTGATCAAGTCTATAAAAATAGTATTTGGTAGGCACAGAACAAAAGCCCTTGCTGTTGGGATCCCAAACCCTAGATCTTTCCCATAATATCATATGCCTGCTGAGGGCATCTTTGGTCATAGTGGGATCCATTTGTTACTTTATCTGTTGAATAACTTCTCTTCTTTGAGTGGTTTAGAGGCCTTTTGTTTGTTTGTTTTATTTTTTATTCTGCTTGGTTTCTTTGTTCATCCCAGGTGTGTATTCCCATGTTTCAGTTTCCTTTTCATTTACCAACTTAGAACACAGACTTAATTATAATAATGACTCCGTCAATTTAAAAATATAAATGGAATCCTTATGAATGTGCATAGATAGTTCTGACTTTCAAATAATGCAAACCAATGACCATAGTTGATGGTTCATTAGCTAAATACTATGCAAAATGTCCTGAGAACATTTTTCAGAACAAATTACCTGCCAGAATTGTATTTGATGATTCAACTTGCACCTGCTTGGTAAGCTGTGATTTCTCCATAATACTTAGAAAATTTAGTATTCTATGTTATTAAATAGTTAATTTGAGAGATAACTCTTTTATGTAGATTGTTTTCACTTAACAATTTGTACAAATAGATATTTTCCATATAAAATAATTATAGTTTCTATGAATACATGCATTTATAACTTAGAAAATAATAAATGCTATCAGTAGATTCTTATATTGCTATAATTATAATAGATATAAATATAATGAAATACTGTAAATTCAATATTAAAATAATATAAAATAATTTTATCTCTATAATTTTTCTTATGTTATGAGTAATCATTAAGAAAAATTAATTTTGATATGCTACACCATGAGTATTGGAATATATACCATACTTGATTATATATAATTTCTGTTTGATGTGTTATGTAAAAAGATAAATGAGTCATTTAGTAAATAAACCCTTAAACATAGTCTGGCTTATTTATATTAGTAAATAAGTAAGCATATTTATTAGTAAGCATATTTCCACCCTACCCTCAAGCTAAACCTTCATATAGTGAGCCCAATATTTTTAAAAAAGAGGCTCCTAATAAATGCTTGTTGAAATGAATTGACTCTGAAAATATTCTGATGTATTAAAAAAAACCAAAAAACTCCAAAATAGCATTCTATACATTGCTTTTCCTATAGGACAACTTTCAAGTATGAGCCCCATAACTACATATCTTGCTGACACATCTACATTGTTAAAATCCTGGAAACTTTTAAAGTATTAGTTTACTTGACATCTAATAAGTTTTATAGTAAAGAAACCCCTTTAACCTTAAGAATGTTTCTTTCAAGTGTAAATGACCACAGTAACTGTTTTTCCTACTTTTAAAGTCTACTAGAACTGGTAGCTAGCTTTTCTAGTAACCTAGTATGAGAATTGCTCAAGATATCAATACTTTGAAACAGTAACATTTTTTCAGAACTTATTTGTGTTTCCGTTATTTGTATTTGCAGTTTAGATAACAGAACTTTACAGTACTAATAAAGAGGACTATAAATGTGATTTGAATGCCTCAGTTTTTATAATATTTTCATGACTAAGTTTTATTATGGAATTTTCAACATTAAATAACAGTTCCTAAGATGAAATAAAAATAGTATGAAAATTTGTTCTCTGTGATTTTTGAAATTTACATAAGGTATAGCTTCAAAATATTACATGTTTTACAATGGATAAGAATTAAAGATGTGTATCTACTTATATAAAGTTTCTTTTATTGCTTTTTTGTAAATCATTGTTCTTGTTATATGAGAGCAAAACTAAAACTTGCTATAAATTATTCCTAATAAAATTGTATCTTATTTTAATTTATTCTTGGCTCAAAACGTTTAGGTAAAAATAAATAAAGTTATATTCATTTTAATAATGTTTTAGATGTTAATTTAATAGACTAGAAAGACATATATTAGGTATTTTCTTTTCTGAATATGATTGAGAGGCAGAAGAATAAATTGAAAGGGTTTTGAAATCCTTAGGTTTAAATCTTAGATTTGAAACAGAAAAATCTTAGGTGAGCTTTTTGTTAGTTATTTCATAACACTTAATATCATTTTGTAAATTAAAAAAATATTTTATTTATTATTTTCAGAGAGAGGGGAAGAGAGAGAGGCAGGGAGAAAGAGAAAGAGACATCAATGTGCAGTTGCCTTTCACCTGCCTCCAGCTATAGACCTGGCTGGAGACCTGGCTTGCTACCTGGTTACATGCCCTGGCTGGGGAATCGAACCAGCAACCTTTGGGTTACAAGCCCACACCTTATCCACTGTGCCACCACCCAGGGCTCATTTTGTAAATTTTTAAAGTAGTTAGAAACATAGATATATATTAAGGGTACTTTATATTTTGAAATAAAAGACATTTGCTAATATTCCTATCTTATCTTCTATAGAAAGTGCAATACTAATTTCAGGATTTCCACTAATCTGTGTTATGGGCTGAATTTTATCACACTGTCACTTCCCAAAACATTAATAAGTTTTTCTTAACCTCCAGTAGCTAAAAATGTGAGCATAAGTAGAGATAGACTCATTAATGATGCAGTAATTAAGTTAAAATTAAGTTGTTGGGAATGGGTTGTAATCAGATATGATCACTGTCCTTGTAGATGAGGAAATTTAGACACAGACACAAACAGAGGGAAGGAAACATGAGAACATTGGATAAGATAGCCACTGACAGTCCAAGGAAGTAAATGTGGAGCATATCCTTCCCTTCCATCTCAGAAGGAACAACCCTGCCAAACCCTTCATCTTGCACTTCTAACCTCCAGAACTGTGAGAAAGGAAAGTTCTGTTTTCTTAAGACACAAGAACTATGTACATTTTTATGATAGCCCTAGGAATTTCATACAATCCATGCATTCAACATACAATGATCACTTAGGCAAATGTCCACATACCACTACACATTATCATCAATGTCTCTCTTCAAATGTTGGGTAGGACCTAAATAATAGACTTGTTCTCAATTTTCTGTTTTATGTTAATCTACAAAATAAGAGAGTTTATATTTCATGGCTTCTATAAAAAAGCACTCAAGTAGTATTTGATGTGATTTTAGGGTTAATGTGACAATGTAACAAAAAACATGTATTATCTACTTTTTAATGCTAGACTTACATTTAATAGTTCTGGGACTTCTTCACCTGCCACATTTTTAAATTTTTTTTATTTTATTGTTGTATTACATTCATCACATTTTTCCAACACTGCTCTCCCCTTTCCCACTTTTTCTATACCCACTACAGTCAATCCCACTTGATGTCCATGTCCATGGATCATCCATGCTAAACTGTTCCTCTTCATTGCCTCCTTCACTCCTTCTACCCTCCCCCTCCCCTCTACACAGTGAGCCCTTATATTAATTTCTCTGGTTCTGTTTTGCATATTTATTTATTTTGTTCATTAGTGTCCTGTAATGGGTGAGATTATATGGTATTTGTCTTTTCACTGACTGACTTATTTCACTAAGCATAATCCTCTCCAGTTCCATCCATGTTGTTGCAAAAGGTAGGAGCTTCTTTCTTTCTGCTATGTATTATTCCATTGTGTAAATGTACCAAAGTTTTTGATCCATTCACCCACTGGTGGGCACTTAGGCTGTTTCCAGCACTTGGCTGTTGTAAATAGCACTACTATGAAGGGGTGCATGGGTTCTTCTGAATTGATGTTTCAGGGATCTTCGAGTATAATCTTAGCAATGGATTTGCTGGGTCAAAAGGAAGTTCTATTTTTAGTTGTTTGAGAAAATTCCACAATGTTTTCCATAGTGGCTGAACCAGACTGCATTCCCACCAACAGTGTCCAAGAGTTCCCTTTTCTCCACATCCTCACTAGCACTTGTTTTTGTTTATATGTTGATAATGGCTACTCTGACAGATGTGAGGTTGTATCTCATTGTGGTTTTAATTTTCATCTTTCTGATGGCTAGTGATGTTGACCATTTTTTTCATATGCTTTTGGGCCCTTTGTATGTCCACTTCAGAGCAGTGTTTGTTCAGGTCCTTTGTCCACTTTTTAATTGTGCTGTATGTCTCTCTGGCATTGAGTGGCATAAGTTGTTTATATATATATTGGAGATCAAACCCTTGTGTGATGTTTCACTGGCATAAATGTTTTCCCATACAGTTGGTTCCCTTTTAATTTTGCTGGTGTTTTCTTTAGCAGAACAGAAACTTTTCAGTTTGATATAGTCCCATTTGTTTATTTGTTCTTTTATTTCATTTGCCCTTGGAAGAATATCAGTGAAAATATTTCTGTGTAGGATATCTGAAATTTTACTTCCTACATTTTTCTCTAGGACTTTTTTTTGGTGTTGCAAGTAATGTTTAAGACCTTTATCCATCTTGAGTTTATTCTGGTGTATGGTGTAAGTTGGTGGTCTAGTTTTAGTTTTTCACACATCTCTGTTCAGTTCTCCCAACACCACTTGTTGAAGAGACTATTTTTACTCCATTTTATGTTCCTTCCCCCTTTGTTGAATATTAATGGACCATAGAATCCTGGGTTTATTTCTGGGCACTCTATTCTGTTAATTGATCTATATGTCTATTCTTATGCCAGAACCAGACTGTTTTGATTACTGTAGCCTTGTAGTATAGTTTGATGTCTGGTCATGTGATTCCTCCTACCATGTTTTTCTTTCTCAAGATGGTTATGGCCATTTGTGGGTGTTTTTGGCTCCATATAAATTTTTGAAGTACTTGTTCTATATCTGTGAAGTATGTCATTGACATTTTATTTGGGGTTGCATTGAATCTCTAGATTGCTTTGGGTAGTATGGACATTTTAATTATGTTAATTCTTCCCATCCATGAACATGGTACATGCTTCCATTGATTTGTATCTTCCTTCATTTCTTTCTTCAATGTTCTGTAGTTTTTTGAGTAGACAACTTTTATCTCCTTAGTTAAGTTTATTCCTAAGTATTTTATTTTTCTTGTTGCTATGGTAAATGGGATTTGTTTTCTAGCTTGTATTTCTGCTGTTTCATTATTGGTATAAAAAATGCTTTTGATTTTTGGATATGACTTTATAGTCAGCTATTTTGCTAAATTTGCTTATTAGGTCAATTTGGGTTTTGGTGGAATCTATTGGGTTTTGTATGTACACTATCATGTTATCTGGAAATAATGATAGTTTTACTTCCTCCTTCCAATTTGGATGCCTTTGATTGTTTTTCTTCTCTGGTAGCTATGGCTAGAACTTCCAAAATGATGTTGAATAGAAGTGGAGAAAGTAAACAGCCTTGCCTTGCTCCTGATCTTAGAGGAAAAGCTTTTAGGTTTGCCCATTGAGTATGATGTTTCAAGTTTTTCATATATGACCTGTATTAGGTTGAGGTATGCTTCCTCTATTCCCATTTTGCTGGGTGTTTTTATGATAAATGGTTGCTGTACTTTATCAAATGCTTTTTCAGCATCTATTGATATGATATCTTTAATTTTGTTTATGTGGTATATTACATTTATTGATTTGTGAATGTTGTACCATCATTGCATCCCTGGGATGAAACTCACTTGATTATAGTATATGATCTTTTTAATGTATTGCTGGAACCAGTTGGCAAATGTTTTGTTGAGAATCTTAGCATCTATGTTCATCAGTGATATTAGCCTATTGTTTTATTTCTTAGCTGTGTCTTGACCTGGTTTTAGGAATAGAATAAAATTGGCCTCATAAAAAGAGTTTGGGAGACTTTCCTCTTCTTGGATTTTTGGGAATAGGTTGAGAAGGATAGGAGTTAGTTCTTCTCTAAATGTGTGGTAAAGTCCACCTCTGAAGCCATCTGGTCCCAGGCTCTTGTGCTTTGGGAGATTTTGGATTACTTCTTCAATTTCACTAGTTGTTACTAGTCTATTCAGGTTTTCTGCTTCTTTTGGATTCAATTTTGGTAGATTATACATGTCCAGAAATGTGTCCATTTCATCCAGGTTGTCATATTTCTTGTCATGTAGTTGTTTGTAGTAATTTCTTACAATCCTTTGTATTTTTGAAGTATCAGTTGTGATTTCTCCTCTGTCATTTCTGATTCTGTTTATTTGGGTCCTCTCTTTTTCTTGATGAGTCTGGTTAAAGGCTTGTCAATTTTGTTTATTTTTTTCAAAGAAACAGCTTCTGGACATATCGATTATTCAAACTATAGTTTTAGTCTCTAAGTTATTTAATTCTGCTCTGATCTTGATGATTTCCTTCCTTCTACTTGCTCTGGGCTTTATTTGTTGTTGCTTCTCTAGTTCTTGTAGCTTTATGGTTACGTTATTTGTATACATTTCTTCTGTCCTTCTTAGTTCCACCTATATTGCTATGAATTTACCCCTGATGACTGCCTTTGCTGTGTCCCATAGGTGTTGGGCTGTTGTGTATTCATTGTCACTTGTTTCCAGAAACTTTTTGATGTCATCTTTGATCTCATTGCATACCCATTCCCTACTTAAAATCATGTTATTCTGTTTCCATGAGTTAGAGCATTTTTGTTTTTTTTTCCCCCTTGAGGTTGGTTTCTAGGTTCAATCCATTGTGCTCTGAGAAAATGCTAGGCATGATTTCAATTTTCCTGTTTTTATTGAGGCTTTTCTTGTGACCTACCGTGTGGTCTATCTTTGAGAATGTTTCATGTGTATTTGAAAATAAAGTGTGATTTGCATCTTTGGGTTGAAAGGTTCTGTTTATATTAGTTAGGTCTATTTCCTCTAGAGTGTTGTTCAATGCCACAACGTCCTTGGTGTTTTGTTTGTTTGTTTGTTTGAAAGATCTGTCCATATTGATAATGAGGTATCAAAATCCCCTACTATTAGTATGTTGCTTTCTATACCCTTCTTGAATTCCTCCAAGGTTTTCCTTATATATTTCAGAGCTTGTATGTTGGGTACATATATGTTTACCAGAGTTATATCTCCTTAATTGATTGTTTCCTTAAGTATTATGGCATATCCTTCCTTATCTCTTTTTATGGCTTTCATTGTAAAATCTATTTTCTCTGAAATAAGTATTGCTATTCCAGCCTTTTTTATGTCCATTTGCATGATTATAGTTTTTCATCCCTTCACTTTCAATCTGTGTCAATCTTTTGAGGTGGGTCTCTTCAAGACAGCATATATGTGGGTCATGTTTTCTTATCCATTCAGCTACCCTATGTCTTTTGATTGGCACATTTCATCCATTTACATTTAAGATTATTATTGATTGATATTTTTATTTATTGCCATATTTCCCCTTTGTACCTGCATTCCTCTTTGTCTCTCTCTGTTTCTTCATCTTGGTAAAGCAGACTCTTTATCATTTCTTGCAATGCTGGTTTGGTTGAGATGTATTCTTTTAGTCTTTTCTTGACTGTTAAACTCCTTATTTCTCCCTCTATTTTGAATGAGAGCCTTGCTGGGTAGGGAATTCTTGGTTGTGAGCCTTTGTTTTCTATTACTTGGAATAATTTTTGCCAGTCCCTTCTGGCTTGTATTGTTTCTTTTGAGTAATCATTTGATAAACTTATTGGATTCTCCTTATATGTTATTTGCTGTTTCTCTCTGGATGTTTTTTGAATTATCTCTTTGTCTTTGAAATTTGCCATTTTAATTATAATGTGTCTTGGAGTAGGTCTGTTTGGATTCACCTCGTCGGACCTTCTGTGCTTCCTCTACTTGGGTAACATTCTCACTCATTATGTTAGGGAAGTTTTCTCTCATTACCTTTTTAAACAGGTTTCCATTCCTTGTTTCTCTTCTCCTTCTGGTATCCCTATGATATGAATATTATTGTGTTTCATATTGTCCTGCAGCTCTCTTAAAACCTCTTCATTCCTGTTCAGCCTTTTTTTTTTTTTTTATTCTGTTTACTGTCTTTCTAGGTTGTCCTCCAGCTCACTGGTCTGATTCTCTACTTCCTCTAGCCTGCTACTGATTCCTTCTACTGTCGTCTTCAATTTGGAATTGTATTTTTCATTTTTTACTGGCCTTTACTGATAGTTACCACGTACTTTTTAATGCTGGTGTAGTTCTCAGTAAGTTCCTTGTAGCTTCCCTAAAGTGTTTGTAGTTCTCCTGGATTTATTTGTAGTTTTCTTTGAGCTAGCTGAGCTCATTGAGCTTCTCTATCATCATTATTTTGAATTCCATATTTGATAGTTTACTTGCCTTTGTTTCACTTAGTGATTTTCTGGGAAGTCCCCTTTTCCTTTGGTGATGGACTGTTTCTTTTCCTCCACATTCTTAGGTTTTGTTGTAATCCAATCAGACTGTGATCAGCTGACTAAGGAACTGCTAGACTGGAAGGATTGATTTAGTTGTAATCCTATTGGTCTGTGATCCACTGCCAGGCTCAGATGAAGCTTGGGAAGACAAATTGATTCAGTTGTAAATGAATGAATCAGCTACCAAACTCAGGCCCTGCTAGGCTAGACAGAGAGATTAAATTTTAATCCAGTGGATCAGCCACCAGCTCAGGTGCAGCTTGGTGAGACAGGTTCAAGTGTAAATCAATGAATTTGTGATCAGCTACCAGGCCCAGGCACTGATGGGTGAGCGTTACCTCTTCAGGTTCCAACTATTGTATCTATGCTCAGACAGGGCAAAGCAGGAGATGTTTGTTTAGATGTAAATCAAAGAATTGTGATCAGGTGCTAGGCTCAGGCACTACTGGGCAGGGCAGATTGCTTCCAGTGGGTGGGGCTATGAGGACCCCCCAGAGAGAAGCCACCTGGCCCAGTGCAGTCTGCCTGAGGTGTGGGTGATGAGTCAGCACCAGGATCACCACACCTACTTCCCCACTTTTCTTCTCCAAGCCACCGTAACAAGCTCTTTCCAAATGTCTCCAGTCCTCTCTTCCCTCCCTCCGCTGGAGCTCAGGGTAAGTGGGTGCCAATGTATTTTCATCGTGGTCACCCTAATAGTTCTGTCTCCAGGTCTCTCTTAGGCTAATAAACTCCATGTCTTTCCACCTTTCTCAGCTGTATGCTGTTCTACTTTCCATAGTGTTGCTGTAAGCTGAGACACCCAGCTGAGGGACCAGAACCCCCCCTTCTCAGGTGGAGCCCCTGGCTCTGACCCTTCAGCTGCTGCCTCTGGTGGGGGCCCAGCTAGCCCTCTTGCTTTTCCAGGATTCCTACTAGTCACATTGTGATTAAGCATCCTCTTCTGTTTTCTCCATGGTTATAAGACTTCTTTCCAGCATGTTTTGTTGGAAATTCCAGCTTATTTTTTCTCCAAAAAAGTAATTGCAGATGCAACCTAGGAGGAGATTAGTGTAGCTCCACCTACTCCTCCACTGTCTTGCCAGAACTCTTTGAGATGTATTCTTTTAGCCTTCTTTTGTCTGGGAAACTCCTTATTTCAACTTCCATTTTGAATGAGAGACTTGCTACATAGAGTATTCTTGGCTGCAGGCCTCTGTTTTTCATTACTTGGAATATTTTTTGCCATTCCCTTATGGCCTGTATTGTTTCTGTTGAGTAATAATTTGATAAGCCTGTAAGAGCCCCCTTATACATTACCTGCTGTTTCTCTCTTAATACTTTTAGGATTCTCTCCTTGTCTTTGGCATTTGCCATTTTAATTATGATGTATCTTGGAGTGGGTTTGTTTGGGTTCACCTTCATTGGTATCCTCTTGCTTCCTGAAATTGAGTAACATTTTCACTCATCAAGTTAAGGAAGGTTTCTATCATTACTTTTTTGAACAGGTTTTCCATTTCTTGGTTCTCTTCTTCTGGTATCCCTGTGATATGGATATTATTGTGTTTCATGTTGTCCTATAGCTCTTTTAAAACCTCTTCATTCTTTTTTTTCTTCTGTTGTACTGTCTTGGAATATTTTTCTATGTTGTCCTCTAGCTCGCTGATCCAGTTCTCTGCTTCCTTTAGCCTGCTGTTGATTCCTTCTACTGTTCTCTGCAATTCAGAAATTGTATTCTTCATTTCCTCCTGGCTTTTACTAATTATTTCTATGTCCTTTTTCATGCTGGTGTAGTTCTCAGTAAGTTCCTGTAGCTTTCCTGGAGTTGTTTGTAGTTTTTCTGGAGTTGTTTGTAGTTTTCTTTGAGCTGGTTGAGTTCATTGAGCTTCTTGGTCATCATTGTTTTGAATTCTATATCTGATACTTCTCTTGTCTTTATTTCTTTTTTCTTTTCTTTTTTTAAAATTTTTATTGTTGTATTACATCCATCCCCTTTTTGCTCCCCTCTGTCCCCCTGTCTTTATTTCAGTGATCTTTCTGGGGATTCCTTCTTTCCTTTTGGTGATGGGTTATTTCTTTTACTCCCCATTTTTAGATTTTCTTTTCTTGTTTGCTTTTGGTTTTCATATTGGCTTTTTTGAGTTCATTTCCCTCTGCTGTGTCAATGTTCATTATTTTTATTTCCTGATTTCACCTCTGGTGATGTCAGATCATTCCATAATCTGTGTCTAGTCAGCCTGTTGGAGTCAACCAGAGATTCAATTTTTTGTCTGTGTCCTTCAATTTTTAATCCAATTGATCTGTGCCCAGCCATCTGTAGTGGTTATCACTATGCCAGACTGAATATCTCTGTTGTAAACCAGTGAATCTGTGATCAGTGGTCACCTTAGGCACCACTGGGCAGGGCCAGTTAATTCAGTGTAATCCAATAAGGCTGTGATCAGCTGCTAGATTCACGCACCTCTATGCTGGACAGATTGATTCAGTTGTAATCTTATTGGTCTCTGATATACTGCCAGGCTCTGGTGTCATTGGGCTAGACATATCAATTCAGCTGTAATCCAATGGATCTATGATCAGTGGTCACCTTTGGTACTGTTTGGTCAGGCCAATTAATTTGGTTATAAACCAATGAATCTATGGTCAGCCCTCAGGCTAAGGTGCAACTGGGTGAGACAGACAGATTCATTAGTAATCCAGCGAATCTGTGATCAGCTGCCAGGCTCAGGTGATGCAGGACTAAACAGAATGATTCAGTTGTAATTCAATGAATCTGTGACCAGCCACCAGGCTCAGATGTAGCTTGGTAGGATAGAGAGATTCAGTTGTAAATCAACAAATCTGTGATCAGCCACCAGGCTTAGGTGCCCCTAGGTGAAACAGACCAACTAAGTTACAAACCAATAAATCCATGATCAGCAACCAGGCCCATATGCCAGTTGCCAGGAATGGCTGGTTGTCCCAGCTGTAAATCAATGAGTTTGTAATCAGCCAGCAGGCCCAGGTGCTGCTGGGCAAGAAATACCACTTCAGGTGCAAACTATTGTATTTGTGCTCAACCACCAGACTCAGACACAGCAGGATGGGAGAGATTTATTCAGCTGTAAATCAATAAATTGTGATCAGGGGCCAGGCTCAGGCAGAACAGATTGCTTCTAGTGGGCAGGGCTATGAGGACCCCTCATAGGGAAGCTACTTGACATAGTATAGTACACCTGAGGTATGGGCAATGAATCAGCACTGAGACCCCCAAGGTTCCTTCCCCACTTCTCTACTCCAAGCCACTGTCGCAGACTTTTCTAATGCATCTCCAGTCCACTCTGCCCTCCCTCTGCAGGAGCCCAGGGTAGGTGGGTGCCAATGTATTTTCATTGTGATCACCCTAGTAGTTCTCTGCCTCCAGTGATCTCTCAGGTCAGCAAACTTCCTGGCTTTCTGCTATTCTCAGCTGTATGCTGCTTTACTCTCTTGCCAGAGTTGCTGTAGGCTGGGACACCCAGCTCAGAGACCAGACCCCACCCTTCTCAGGTGGAGCTCCAGGATCTGTTCCTTTGGCTGCTGCCTCCAGTGGGGGCCTAGCAAGCCCTCTCACATTTCCAGGATTCCTACTAATCATGTTGTCATTAAGCATCCTCTTCTGTTCTGTCCATAGTTATAAGTCTTCTTTCCATTTGCTATTCGGATGGTTATTCCACATGATTTTTTCTTCCCAAGTATGTTGTAATTCCACATGGGACCTGGGAGGAGATTGGTGTAGCTCCACTTACTCCTCTGCCATCTTGGTCCCCCTGTGTAAGAGCCAGACAGCAGGATGCCCAGGAGCTGCTGGTGCTGCTGCCTCTGCCCCACATTTCTTTGAAGATTCCAGGCTCTTACATACTGTTTTGTTCAAATCCAACCCTTCCTTTCCCAATCTCCTGAATCTCTCAGCTTTTTATTCTCCTCATTTTTTTCCCTCTTTAATCCCTTCCAAGAAACTGAATTCCCTGAATTTTATTATGCAGAACAATTTAACATTCCACTTGAGGTTGGCTTTGCATTAATTAAGATCCATATGTTTTACACTGAGCAGTCAAAATCTTAGCTATAACTTAGAAATATTGGCCTTACTCTTCTTATTTCTTCACCTGTCTTCATAAATAGAAAAAGGGATAATACAATTTTATTTTAAATTTATTGTAAACCATTATCTTTTATGTTTGAATAGCTTCATGGGTTTTGTTTTGTTTTGATTTTTTTTTTTTTTTTTTTTTTGACTACTAAAAATTAATTGATGGGTTGTTGGGAGGACTGAAGATATAATGTCTATCTCAGTGGCAGATCCATAAAGGGTAGTTAATACATGCCCAATGAATAAATGAATCAATAATCAGTTTATTCACTAAGGCGTTTCTTGTCAGTTAACAATATCTTTATCATTGAGATGATATTTGAATCAAAATTAAAGGATACACAGAAGATTTTCAAGAAGAAAATATTTTATACATAGCAATAATTTCACTTTAGGAAATAATGCATGGTTTATAAGAAATTTTGAAATTTTAAGGTATAAGTTTCATAAAACTATTGCTGGTTATATTCAACTACTCAGGCTGTTAATTTGATTCCTGTTGATACACTTTCTCTCTGTCCTCACATGACAGAGAAAGAAAACTCAGGTGTTTCTTCACTGTTTTTTTTTTTTTTTAATTTTATTTTTTTAAGATTTCATTTATTATTTCCAGAGAGAGAGGAAGGGAGAGAGGCAGAGAGGGAGAGAAAGAGAGAAACATCAAGGTATTGTTGCCTTTCACCTTCCTCCAGCCATGGAGTCCTGGCTGGAGACCTGGCTTGCAACCTGGTAATATGCCCTGGCTGGGGAATTGAACCAGCCACCTCTGGGTTTGCAGGTCAGCACCTTATTCTTCCTTCTGTAATAAGGGCATGGGCCCTGTCATACGGGGCCCAATCTTTATGGCCTCATTAAGCTGTATCATGTCACAGGTCATATCTCATATAAAGTCATGTTGGGGGTTAGAGCTTGAATATGAAGGACATAGTTCAGTCTATAGTACTCAATCCTGACCCTTCAAATTTTATGTCCTTCTTTTATGGCAAATATAGCCATTCAACCCCAACATCCCAAAAGCCTTAACTCATTCTCAGATCAACTCTAAACCTTAAAGTCTCATCTAAGTGTCATCCAAATCAGATATGGGTGAGGCTTAAGTTACAATAAGACTTGAAGCAAATGTTTTCTCTAACTATGAGCTTGTAAATCCAGATAAGTAATATGTTGTCAAAATTCAATGATAAAACAGGCAAAGGATATACATTTTCATTCCAAAAGGTAGAAATAAGAAAGAAGGAAGGAGGTGATGGCTTCTAAGCAAGCCCCAACTTTGTAAGGAAACTTTTATGAGAAACTCACCAGGCTTTGATATGTGGTGGCATCCTTTAACATATTTATATTTGTGGCAAAATAATTTGACATCTGAAGGAAAGTCAATATGGTAAGTACTAAACAACAGCTAAAGCTGAATGTTATCATAATGCATATTTGCAGTATGAAAAGCAGCACTGAGACCTCTGCAAATCCATCTAAATGAAAGCATTGTCCAATTAATACCAAGCAAAATCTGAGTAGGTTGACACATTCATACTATAGGCACATTCTGGATCCAGTGGAGCATCAGTAAGCTATTTGCCAAGCAGATCCCTTCTGTAACTTCTCTAATTTTTGCAGTTTCTTGTTACCAGTGATTCTGAGATATATCAAGCATGTAGTTTCTGAAGCACAAAATGGGGATGGTAACAGGTAGTAATAAAATCAGCAGATGATATTTAAAACAAGCAATCAATGCAAAAGAAAAGAGTGCAAGATAAGTCAAGAAAGAATATCAGAACCTCAAGTGGGAGCTGTAACAAGTTGAGTAGAAATAAGCCAAGAAAGAGGAAACAAATATATGTAAGGAATAAGAGATGAGGGAGGCCAATGAAAAGGACAAAGTGCAATAGAAGGAAATACTCCATAATTCAACTTAATTCTATGAGATACCAGGTCTCTGAATTAGGGATTTCTCCACTGCAGTTCATATATAATTCTTAATAATGTTAGCTTAAGAGTACTACCTGACATGAAGGAAACCTGACCTTGTCATAGGAATCTTTTCTGTTTTCTTGGTTTGTCTATTATCCTAAAAAAAGGTGTGTCTCATTGTCATGCATAGCTCCTCTATTTTCTTTTAGTCTACCTGACATGATGGCAGCATGCCTGTCTGATTGAGCTGGATGGCCAGCCTGTGTCTGACCCTTCTCTACACATAGTGACAGACTAACAGATAAAGTCAGTATTTACTGTTTACCAATGCTTCCTTCACATTGAACTTAGCATTTTTAAATGAGAAGACACATTTTTAATTGTTAAAAATTATGAAAGTTCTTATTATGCTAAATAAAATATACTACACTGGTGTGATGGTTTTAAATATTACAATATTTAAAGTGCAATATTAAGCAAACATATATTCTAAAGTACACTTGTTGATACCCAAACAGGTTGTGTTTCGAACACTGCAGCTATTTCATTCTAGATTCCCTGGCCTCTGACATGTATGTAAGGTTAAAGGGAAATAGAGGGGTGGAAGACAATAACAGTGTATCGCAAATGCTGTGGAATGTGTTTTGTTTCACAGGGAGGTGGACTTAGGCTAGCATTCCCAATTTCATATCTCCTTTCACTCCAGCTTGGACTGTTTTCCTAAAGGACATTTGCAAGTATTATGTCATTTACCTCAAATTTTTGAGCCCTTCTCATCCATACCCACGTTTCTAACCAATGTTACACTTCAGATAATTTCTCACCTAAGATCCAGCTAAAAAACCTATAAAGATTTTTCATATACCTCTTTTCATCCTAACAGGCTACAAGGTATACTCTCTCTTTCAAATTCTCCTTATAATTTTTCTGGCAGTCTCTATTATAATCCTTAGAATATTCTATAATTATTATATAGTTACCTGTCTGATTATCCAATTTATAGTTAATCTCTAAGCATCTGTCAAAGAGAAGACCCTTGGTAAGAATTTGCTGATTGGCCCTGGCTGGTGTGGCTCAGTGGATTGGCAGCAGCCTGTGAACCCGAAGGTCACTGGTTTGATTCCCCAATCAGGGCACATAACCAGGTTGCAAGCTAGGTCTCCAGCCAGGTCCATAGCTGGAGGCAGGTGAAAGGCAACCATACATTGATGCTTCTTTCCCTTTCTTCCTTATTCCCTGCCCTTCTTTCTGAAAATAATGAATAAAATATTTTTAAAAATTTTGCTTATTGAAAAAGTGAATAAAATAAACTAGTCCATCAAAAACACAGTGTAAAAATTGTTTTATTCTGGTTCTTAACAACAAATAAATTAGTGTGGCAAAATATAATAGATCAATGTGACATTATATATTTATATGAACTCTAATGTTTAACTTCATATAAGTTTAAAACCATAAAAGATATGTAGTATAACTGAAATAAAAATGCTAATAAACAAGTACAACTAAACAAAAATCAAATAATTCTATCTCACTGGTAAAACACTGGTATTTTCATCTCTAAAATAAATTTTTGGTTTAAATCTTTTTACATTGTTTTAAACAGTGAAATGTCTTTTTTATTAAAAATTTAGCAACATTTTGCATGCATCTCATTATACAATAGAATAGTTGTGAACTTGTCTGGCACCCTACATATAGATTTTTTCAGTGTTTAATCTTGTAGAGGACCTTGAGAGTCATAGTGAAACCATCCAACATAATTTGAAAATATCCACCTACAACTTCTAAGGTCCTTTCTTATTCTTCACAGCTATGAATTAATAAAACTGAATTTTATTATAGGCAAATGTTCAATTGTTGATGTATATTGTATTACCTTTCTATATCTCCAATGTTTTATTTTACTACTCTATATATTTAAGGGCATGTTATTATTAAAATATTACTGGTAAGTATGTCAATGTTAAAGCCAGTTGTCTTAGTTTATCTAGGTCTGCACAAGTCTATTTGTTAGCCCACAGTTCTAACATTGTACAATGAATCACTCTGTACTAGTTTCCAGGAATAGGCAAAATTTCTGAAAGAACTAAAATGATATTCTAGAATGTGTCCTCAAAACTTCTTCCCATACCTGTAAAAGGAATTCAGCTTTCACTTGATCTAAAAAATAAATAAATAAACTAAAATATTTTAAATATTGTAATGCATTTCACATGTTATATACAATCTAAATTCAGCTTTCATAAGCAAAGCTAATTTATAACAGGGTGCTTATATAAAAGTTGCCAGGTACTTCATTCATTTTTATAGCTATTTGCAGCCTACTTTCATCATCTGTAGCACAAAACAATATGTAGGTGAAAGAGAGTCAAATTTTGCATACACAGCCACTTGCAATACTGAAAAGCATCCAACTTTGAAGCTCTTAGGGTTTGTATTGGAAACCTGCTAGGAGAAATGTGTTTGGAGCTTTACCAAATCAATAACTTTCAAAATGCAGTTTGAAACATTTGTTAAAGTCATAATTAATGTATGTAGGCATGCACATCCTTAAAATATAGTAATGTTTTGTATTTATGGGATGCACAGAGAGATCAAAGCCTTTGTCATAAATGTTCTCAGTAACACTCTAAGTGTTTGAAGCACTTCTTTGAGGTCTAAATCTGGTTTTTCTTCCTTTTTTTTAATTTTTATTTTTAAGAGCATAAAGCCACTTGCAGAAAGATTGACCTTTGTTAACAGCATATTTAGAAAATTAACAAGTGCTTCTTAACATTAAGCTTTACATTTAAGGCTTTGATATAAACCATGTTTAAACTATTGGAATTATCATATTACTTTATGAATGCAGTCTTCCAATATTTATTGCACACAACCCCATGCAGACTATTGTAGTGGGCTTAAAGCCTATCAGAGTATTAAATTTGCAACTCATTTTCTAGAATGCTTTAGCAAGATCTTCATTTTTATCCCCAGATTTCATACTGGGAATAGTAAATAGATGATTAGTAAATATCTTTACACACATTATGTATCATGAAATATTCTAAACTTGACTGAGCTGAAAAATTAAGCTCAATATTCTACATATTTTTGTTTGATGACTATGTATTGTAAAAAATAAACTTCCAACTCATTGTTGACTGAAAATACCACTGCCAAGTGTTTAAAATTTATTCTGGCCTGCAAACCCAAAGGTCTCTGGTTCGATTCCCCAGCCAGGGCATATAAAGATGTTGCTAGCCAGGTCTCCATCCAGGTCCATAGCTGGAGGCAGGTGAAAGGCAATCATAAATTGATGTCTCTCTCTCTCTCTGTCTCTCTCCCTTCCTATCTCTCTAAAAATAATAAAATAAAATATTTTTAAAAATTAGGGAATTATTAGTACCTGCACAACATAGAGAATTGAACATCTTAATAATTTAGCTATTATTTTAGCCAATATAATCCAACTAATTTTCTTCCCAAAGTTTTTAATCCATCAATGTTTCAAATGTGTACAACAAAAAAGAACATTTGTGCAAGGCCCATATATTTGGAAGTCAGAGATTTATCCTTGAAATAATAGTTGGTCAACCATAAAGATGTTGCAGATATAAAGAGCTTGTATTAAAGGTATATGTAAATAATAAATGTATACAGTCACAGATATTCTGTAGAATGGGGTTAAGGATATTATATTTGCATCAATTAATTCTGATTCATTATGCTGTCTATGGAAGAAGAAATGAAAGGTCTTATATGAAGAAAACTTTAGCTCCTTTATCCTATGCCAGGATTTCTCACCAGGGAGCAATTTAGGTACACGGTGAAAGGAAAGGTTGGTGAATGTTAAAAAACAAACAAACATGCAACAACTTGGATGGAACTGGAGAGTATTATGCTTAGTGAAATAAGCCAGTCAGTGAAAAACAAATACCATATGATCTCACCCATTACAGGACAATAATGAACAAAACTACCAACAAGCAAAACAGAACCAAATATATGAATACAGTGAATAGGCCTTCAGTATTCTGGAGGGAGGGGGTTGGGGGGAGGGGGGAGG
>PVIW01005753.1:0-100118 GCA_004026585.1 Noctilio leporinus
GACAATGTTGAATAGAAGTGGAGAAAGTGGACAGCCTTGTCTCATTCCCGATCTTAGGGGGAAAGCTTTCAGTTTTTGTCCATTAAGTATGATGTTGGCTTCAGGTTTCTCATAGATGGCCTTTATGATGTTGAGGTATGCTCCCTCTATTCCCATTTTGCTGAGGGTTTTTATCATAAATGGTTGCTGCACTTTATCAAATGCTTTTTCAGCATCTATTGATATGATCATATGGTTTTTGTATTTCAGTTTGTTGATGTGGTGTATTACATTTATTGATTTACGAATGTTGTACCATCCTTGCATCCCTGGGATGAAACCCATTTGATCATGGTGTATGATCTTTGTAAGGTACTGCTGAATCTGGTTGGCCAATATTTTGTTGAGAATCTTAGCATCTATGTTCATCAGAGATATTGGCCTGTAGTTTTCTTTCTTAGTTGTGTCTTGACCTGGTTTTTGGACTAGAATAATATTGGCCTCATAGAAAGAGTTTGGGAGTCTTTCCTCTTCCTGTATTTTTGGTATAGGTTGAAAAGGATAGGAGTTAGTTCTTTAAATGTTTGGTAAAATTCACCTGTGTACCCATCCAGTCTGGGGCTTTTGTGCTTTGGGAGATTTTGGATTACTTCTTTAATTTCACTAGTTGAAAAACATGGAACGCTTCATGAATTTGTGTGTCATCCTTGCGCAGGGGCCATGTTAATCTTCTCTGTATCATTCCAATTTTAGTATATGTGCTGCCGAAGTGAGCACTCTATTTTTCATATCACATGGCTGGATACCATCTGGAAAGATCTCGGTATACACATGTACTAGTATCTGTATATAAACATATGTATTGCAAATCTGTTCTCTGGAAAATCATGATAAACCAAAGTTCTCTTAATGTTATAATCTACTGATATATGCATAATTTTGTTGTATAAAATTACAATAGTGTGGTCAGTAAAAGATTTCTAAGCAAAGTTTTTTATTCTGATAAAATCATATAGGAACAATTGAAATTTCAATTAAAACCTAATACCATTTATATTAGCACCAAAAAATAAAATACTTAGGTATAAATCTAACAAAATATATATAAAACTACAAACTGATTTAAAAAATCAAAAAAGCTCTAGGCTTCTAGAGGCATAGATAGACACACTTTGCCTCCTCATACAATCATAGGAAGAATTGCATCCAAATCTCAAAAACAAGTAACAACCAGACTGTCTGGAAATCAAGCTATATGGAAGTCTTAAAACCAAGGATTTTAAGAAGCCATATTCATCCAGAAGGGCCGGAGGGGCAGAGTGGTGGAGATGGAGCTGAGAGGCGGTGGGGCTCTGATAATTGGCAGTGGTGGTGGCAGCATGGATGGCCCCTCATTCATGTGTGGTATATAAAAATTGGGAGGGATACCCTGGGAGCAAGTACTTCCAGCCCTAGGCAAGACCCCACATCATAAGCTTCCAGCACTGGAACATAAACCCCCAATACCTCTGGCTGTAAAAACCAGTGGGGGTTGGGGAGGCAGAAGAAACTGCCACATTTTCACCACTTAAAGGGCCACATGATCCTATAACATTCACAAACCCCAAGGCAGCAGCTGGAAGGGCATTAATCACATACACGAAATTAGTGAAATGAATGGAAATGCGGTGAGTGCCAGGCAGCCACATTGTCCTCTCTGCAAGCCTTCCACTACAAACAGAACCACAAAGCAGTGAAACTAGTGGCCCTGCCCTGGCAATTACCTAAGGCTCTGCTTCACATAATTTATAGGAGCCTTTGCTTCTATAGGCCATGCTTCTAAGGGAATAAAAGCAGCTCTACCTAATACACAGAAGCAAACATAGGGAGGCTACCAAATTGAGGAGATAAAGAAATATGGTCCAAATGACAGGAAAAAACAAAAAAAAAAAACTACAAAAAGGAACTAAACAAAACAGAAATAGCCAACCTATCAGATGCATAGTTCAAAACACTGGTGATAAGGATGTTCAGAAAACACACAGAGTATAGCAAAAAAATAAATAAAAATAAAGGAAGAAATGAAAGTTACATAAAATGAAATAAACATATACAGGGAACCAACAGTGAAGGGAAAGAATCCTGGATTCAAATGAACAATTTAGAACAAAAGAAAGCAATGAATATTCAACTAGATCAGAAAGGAGAAACAAAAATGCAAAAAAAAAAAAAAAAAAGAGGAGAAACTTAAGACCCTCTGGGACAACTTTAAATATACCAACATCAAAATCATAGCGGTGCTAGAAGGAATAGAGGAAGAGCAAGAAATTGAAAACTTATTTGAAAAAATATGAAAGAAAACTTCCCTCATTGTGCAAAGAAATAGACATACAAGTCCAGGAAGCACAGAGAGTCCCAAACAAGTTGGACTCAAAGAAGACCACACCAAGATGCATCATAATTGAAATGCCAAAGGTTAAAGAAAACGAGAGAATCTTAAAATCAGCAAAAGAAATTCAAAGAGTTAACTAGAAAGGAGATTTCTACGTAAGATTATCAACTAACTTCTAAAAAAAAAAAACCTTTGCAGGCAAGCAGTATTCAAAGTGATGAAAAGTAAGGACCTACAACCTAGATTACTTTATCCAGAAAAGCTACCATTTAGAATGGAAAAGCAAATAAAGTGCTTCCCAGACAAGGTAAAGCTAAATGAGTTCATCATCACCAAGCCATTATTACATGAGTGTTAAAGGGACTTACTGAGAAAAAGAAAATTGGAGATCCAAGATAGCAGAGGAGTAAGTGGAAGCCACACTAACCTCCTCCCCAAACCAATCTGTAATTATCAATTAATTATGAAGAAATCATCTGGGATAACCAACTGAGCACTAGCTAGAGAGAAGCCTTATAACCACAGACAAAAATAACTGCTCCATCACAAGTTTGGCACCGATTTTGGAGGAGACGTGAGAGGTCTGGCTGGGTTCTCATGGGCAGCAGCTGAAGGCACAGAGAAATATTTCAGTGCCCCAGGGATTTCCCTTGAGAAGTGTGAGGTCTAAACCCCAAGCTGGACCCACCAGCCTACAGCAGCAGAGCCAAGAGTAAACCAGATAGTATCTAGCTGTGAAAAAGTGGCGGATTTGTTGTTTTTGTTGTTGTTGTTGTTGTTGTTGTTTTGATGGTCTGAGAGAGACAGCTGGAGACACACAGAAATTCCAAAGGGAAAAAGCGCAACATTGTATTCATACTCACTCCGGGTTCTGGCAGAGGGAGGGAAGAGTGGACTAGAGATGCTTGAGGAGAGTCTGGGGTGGTGGCTTTGGGAAGAGAACTGAGGGAGCATTCAATGGGATCCCAGTGCTGAATCATCCCCCATACTTCAGGAGCCGTCTAGCTCCTTCAAGTGGCATCACCCAGAAGGAAAGCAATGGCCATGCCCACAGGAGTTACTCAGCCCTATCCTGGGTGCTTAAGCCTGACTGCTGATTACAGGTGGAATAGATTAAGAACTGACGGAGGTAGCTACAGAAAGTAGATCTCTGGTAGTCTTGAACAGGATGCCTAGGCCCAGACTGATACACAATCTGATGTCACCAGAGGCAGGTCCAGAAAAAGAAGAAAGTGGCAAAAACCAAATTAATACAAAGGTGAATTCCACCATGGTCTCCTACATGAGTTATTTTTTTTTCTTCCTGGATAGTTTTTAACAATCATTTCTTTTCCTCCCAGTTTGTGCACCGTAAGTAACTAGTTTTTATATTATAGTTTATTTCTAATCTCATATTTTGCCCCTCCCTTTTCTTGCTCCATTTTACCATCTGATTTCCATTCTTATATATTTTTTAAAGATTTATTTCTTTTTAGAGAGAGGGGAAGAAAAAGAGAAAGGAAGGGAGAGATCAAGAAACATTGATCAGCTGCCTCTCACAGACCCACAAATGGGAACCTGGCTCACAACCCAGGCATGTGCCCTGATTAGGAATCAAACCAGAAGCCTTTCAATTTGCATGTTGGCACTCAAGACTCTGAGTCATACCAGCCAGAGTTCCTCTTCTCATTTTTGTTTTAAACTCTTATCTTCTCTCTTGCTACGACTCATTTCCATTTCACACTCATACTATTTATCTCCTTTCTAGCCTCTTAAAACCATTTTCTTGTCATTAGACACCCCATATTCTTTTTCCCATTCATAAAATACACTTATTCTCTCTATACCTTGATAAATCTTTGCTCATTGATTGTGTGTATGCTGGTAGTATGGCATTTCTGCAATTTTATTCATAGATTTTCACTATTTTGGTATTTCAAATGTCAAATCTTATCCTCCCCCTACTCCATTTGTATCTCCCTCTAGCTCTTTTCTTCTTTCATTTTAAATTTCAATTTTTCCATCTTAGTTTGGTTTTCATTCTTCACTCTTAGTATTCCTTTTCCTTCTATCATCTCAAAATCACTTCCCTTTCCTCTAGACATCTCTTAACTTTCTTTTCTTTCTTTCTTTCCTGATTTTTTTACCTCTTGTTCCCAGACCATCTATATTAATCTCATTCATTGGTTGTTGGTAGCACCATGGTGAAAATTTTAATCTAATTTTGGTTCCTATGTTTTCTTCTTATTCTTCTTCCTAATATTTTGTTTTTGTTCCCTCACTATATATATCTATATCTATATCAATATAGATAAAGATACACACACATATATATACACACTATATATATATGTATATATGAGTATATATAATAACTTCTGTTTAAACCTAATACTAGTAGGTTTAATAGATTACTATTCTACTATTCTTACTTCATTCTGCCTTCTTCCCTTCATTTTCTTTTTATATACAATGTCAGTTTCTCTCATTGCCTTGTCCCTACTCACTACTCTTATTGCTCCTCCCTTTCCTCTCTCAAAAATAATTTTTCTTTCAGATAGTAAACTCTTATCTGTTTTTCTTTTCTTATAATAGTATTAATCACTTAATTTCTTAATCTTTATTAATACTGGGTCATTTGCTGTTGATAGTGTGATTATGGTTATGAGTGGTTGTTATCTTTGTGGGTGTGGTTTTCTTCCCTGGGTTGTATGGTTTTGTTTTGGCAGCAGCTCAACAGTGTACAACACATGGAAGAACCTTAAATGAATATTGCTAAATAAAGAAGTCAATCTGAAAGGCTATTTACTATAGATTCCAAGTATATGACATTTTGGAAAAGGCAAAACTATGGCAACATTAAAAAGATCAATGGTGGCCAAGGAATTGGGAGGAATGGGAGAAAGATGAATAAGTGGAGAACAGGGTATTTTTAAAACAATGAAACTATTTTATACTGTACAATACTGTAATGTGGACACATGTCTTTATATATTTGTCAAAACCCAGACTGCACAACATAAATAGTAAATTCTAAAGTAAATGATAAACTTTAATTAATAATAATGTATCACTATTGGCCCATCAATCATGACAAATGTATCACATAAATGCAAGATGTTAATAATTGGAGAAACTGGGTGAGAGGGATGTGAGGAGAGTTTGTGGAACTTTCTGCACCTTTTGCTCAATTCTTTTGTAAATGTGAAACTGCTCTAAAAATAAAGTCTTCTAATAATAAAAAACAAGTAAAGTAGACTAAAAACACAAGTTAAGGTAAAAAATGATGTAAAGTGTCCTGTTTTTGAAAAATAATTTATCTTTCTAAAATGAATGACAATGGGTATGAAATCATTATAATTAAATTCCAAGAAATAAAATTTGTATTTTAAAATTTCCAAATTTGTAATATTCTAGTAATTACATTTGTTGCCAATAGTTAAAACTATGATGAAAAATATGAGCCACATAATAGTTTTTTACATTGATTTTTTAAAAAGATTTTATTTATTATTTTTAGAGAGAGGCAGAGAGGGAGAAGAGACATCAATGTATGGTTGCCTTTCACCTGCCTCCAGCTACAGACCTGGCTGGAGACCTGGCTTGCAACCTGGTTATGTGCCCTGGCTGGGAACCAAACCAGTGACCTTTGGGTTCGTAGGCCAGTGCCTTATCCGTTGTGCCACCAGCCAGGGAATATTGATGTTTTTATTGATATACAATTCAACATAACATTATATTAGTTTTAGATGTACAACATAAATCTAGTTAACATCCATTCATCCAAGGTAGTTTTTCAAAATTATTTTAGGTGGTATGAAAACAGAAACATTTGAGGGCCATCTTTCCACAAAGTTTTTACTGTTTTTTTTTTGTTTGTTTGTTTTTATTTAAAAAATTTTTATTATTTCTAGAGAGAGGCATAGGGAGAGAGGCAAAGAGGGAGAGAGACATCAATGTATGGCTGCCTTTCACCTGCCTCCAGGTACAGACCTGGCTGTAGACCTGGCTTGCAATCTGGTTATGTGCCCTAGCTGGGAATCGAACCAGGCTGGTGCCTTATTTACTGTACCACCAGCCAAGGCCTGAGTTTTCACTGTTTTAGAAGAAATTAGAAATACTCAAATAGTTTTAGGTTTTAAGTTTCATAATATTAAAAAATTAAGATTAAGAATCATGAAAACAGAATTATGAAAGTCCCAAGCAGTAAAGAGGAGAAATGGATTTCAAAAAAAAACAACAAAAACTCAGTCAATTAAAAAGATGTCTGTAATTAGCCCCTACAATTTCTACTTTGTTTTTGTAATTTAAATTTCTTAACAAATATAAACAATACTTGGTGTTGCATTTACAATTAAAACTTTCAGAAGCACATTTTATTTATTTAAATTCATAAATAGCTGCAATAGAAGTATGGTAATTCTAAAGCAACCGCTTTAAACATTACTAGTCTCCAATGTTTTGAACTATATAATAACAAAGTTAATTTTTAAATTAGAAAATACATTTTTAGAATGATGTGAGTTTACTGTAATTTATATCTGAAGTGACTAATAACTAGTACAATTCATGAATGATTACCATGTCTGAGCAAGCCAGGTTTTATGACTTCCCAAAATTATTTAAAAGATGTGTTACAAAATTTGATAAATGGGCTACATTGAGATACATAAAAGCAGACTGTTGTAATGAAACAATTTGAAAGCATTCCAGTTACTACTTCCTTATATTGAATAACTACCTATTTAATACTTTCTATTTGCTAGTTATTAATTTGCTCACTTAATATGTATTAACTCAAGTCCTCTCAATTCTATGAGCTAGATACTATATTATCATCTCTATTGTACAGAACAGGAAACAGAGGTACAGGTTAAAGCCAGGTTTCCAACCAAGACCGTCTAACTCAGAGTTTATGCCCTTAATCCTAATGCTAATTTCTTGTGACGGTAAATCACCACTGAGAAATCTGTCACTAGTAATAGAGAACAGATTATATATGATTTATTCTTTCACAAAATATTTTCCTCAAGCTATTTAATCAGCTAATTACGAATGTTTGTTTACGGTACCAGGTCCGAATACTTGGCTTATATGACTGTTTCCACATTAATCATGCTGTGACTTCTCCCCGCAAGGATTTGCCACCAGTGTGAGCAACCCTGGCCAACACGAAAGGGCACTGTAGTATCTCGAAACCAGAGGCGCAACTTAGAATGCTGGGACATTAAAACAATTAACATTAGCCCTGGCTGGTAGCACAGTGGATAAGGCGCTGGCCTACGAACCCAAAAGTCGTTGGTTCGATTCCCAGCCAGGGCAACACAACCAGGTTGCAAGCCAGGTCTCTAGCCAGGTCTGTAGCTGGAGGCAGGTGAAAGGCAACCATACATTGATGTCTCTCTCCCTCTCTGCCTCTCTCCCTTCCTCTCTCTCTGAAAATAATAAGTAAAATATATATTTAAAAAAAACCCAAAACAATTAACATTAATTAAAGCATCAAAATAATTAAAAAGGGCCAGTTATGTAATGCTTATTTAACACAGTTTTCCCCTGGCACTTAAAATTAGACACTCCTAAGTACTCGTCAAATTCTTTGTTTATATAAGCAGAGAGTGATTAAACCAGTTCCAACAAATTTTGCTGTACTTTGGATCGAGGATTAATGGATTTTCTTTCTTAGACATTCTTTCAAAAGAATTAACCTGGTTTGCAAGAAGAAAGCTTATCAAACAGCAACCCAAAATATGTAGAATATTTCTAGTGTTAATCTCTAACCCCAGCAGTTTAGTCCGGTGCTTAGCATACAACAGGTATTCAAGAAATAGTTCTACAATAATTGAAAGGGCAAAAATCAGCCTTCTTCCATTTTATTGTATGCGAATGTGCTATTTAGTTACACAAATAATAAGCATTTTAAAAATCATTCTCTTTGGCCTTAGCTTATTTTTCAAGGAGAAAACATGTTTCTTCCTGAGGTTTTCAAACTCTACCCCAAGCGGCTGCATTTAGGCAAAAGCTAGAACAAGTTACCAGTAACCACAGAGAAATTCCTCTTCTAATGTAGCAAAGACTTTGTGTTGATGAAGAATGTTACTGCTGGGACTACATGAACTTCTCTGAGGCATATGTGAGTGTATAATGAATGTATTATTTTGGATGGACAGAGAGTTTAAAAGGGTCTAAGACTAAATGCATCAAACTACAATAAACAACAATAATTTCCTAAAATTAATTTTGATGGGGTAGTTATTTCTAAATCATTTGATTCAACTACTTCCTGAGAAAGTGGAGGGAAAAAAACTGATGAAGCTTATGTAAAAAAACAATCCCCAAATTTCCTTTGAGGCAGAGAGTTAATCTCATAAAATTGAAGGATGAACAATCTAGTTGTATACAGAAGTGATTGTGCATTTATGGATCATAAGACTGCTATAAATTTTAATTTTCACAATTTTTAAATTATTGGGCAGTTGAGTTGGTTAGAGGATCGTCCCAATATGCCAAAGTTGTGCTTTTCTCCCAGATCAGAGCACATAAAGGAATCAACCAATGGATGCATGAATTAGTCAAACCATACATTGACATATGTCTGTCTGTCTCTCTCTCCTTCCTCTCTCTCTCAAATCAGTAAATTTTAAAAGTAAAAAAATATATGAATTAGTGGTTCTTGTCAATTTTTATTCATTTGCACTGGCACATCAATGTTTTTGAGCAAACCCAAGGAATAAGATGAATGTCAAGCCTGACACTTAAGTGTTTGCTTTGATAAGTATTCTGGATAAAAAATTATTTTATTTAAAAAGTTAAAAGATTGAAAACAAGGAACCTCAAAAATCTGATTTTCTAATATTGGATATTATTATTTCTACTACATATTAATATTATTAACATATTGCCTAACTTAGTAGCAATTTATTAAGATTGTTAACATTATAAGGTTCTTTAATAAATGTCTAAGGTACAAGTTAAATGGTATTAAAATGAAGTTACTATAAATATATGCATTTATTCTATGTGTATACTTGCCTCACTATTCTTAACAAATTTTTCACCTCATTTCATGAAGATCTCAAAGATAGGTAATGAAAA
This sequence comes from Noctilio leporinus, assembly GCA_004026585.1. Taxonomy (NCBI): domain Eukaryota; kingdom Metazoa; phylum Chordata; class Mammalia; order Chiroptera; family Noctilionidae; genus Noctilio; species Noctilio leporinus. Next base: position 9,422 of record PVIW01005753.1, read on the forward strand.
ATTCATGCATGTACAAGAAGAAATTAACACCTGTCACCTATATTTAACGATTATCAAGATTTTACTGCATTTACTTCATCTGTTGTTTTCTTCTTTCTTATTTATTTTTTTTTTTTAGCTGAAGCAAAAAAAAATATTTAGGTTTACTTATTTTCTTATTTTAAGAATTTTAAAAGATTTTATTTATTTATTTTTAGAGAGAGGGGAAGTGACGGAGAAAGAGCAGGGGGAGAAATATCAACATGCGGTTGCCTCTCGCTCACCCCCAACCAGGAAACTGGTCTGAAACCCAGGCATGTGCCCTGATAGGGAATAGAACCCGTGACCCTTTGGTTCACAGGCTGGCACCCAATCCACTGAGCTACACCAGCCAGGGCTATTTTTTTTTTTTTTTTTTTTTAATATTCAGCTGAGGATATGTTCATTTATTTGATTTTTTTTTTTATTTTTTAAAAAGATTTTATTTCATTATTTTTAGAAAGAGGGGAAGGGAGAGAGGCAGAGAGGGAGAGAGATATCAATGTATGGTTGCTTTTCACCTGCCTCTAGCCACAGACCTGACTGGAGACCTGGTTTGCAACCTTGTTATGTGCCCTGGCGGGGGAATCGAACCTGCGACCTTTGGGTTTGCAGGCCGGCACCTTATCCACTGTGGTACCAGCCAGGGCTTATTTGATTTTTAAAAAGATTTTATTTATTATTTCCAGAGAGAGGGGAAGGTAAAGAGGCAGAGAGGGAGAGAAAAATCAATGTTTGGTTGCCTTTCACCTGCCTCCAGCTATGGATCTGGCTGGAGACCTGGCTTGCAACCTGGTTATGTGCCCTGGCTGGGGAATCGAACCAGCAACCTCTGGGTTCAAAGGCCAGTGCCTTATCCACAGTGCCACAAGCCAGGGCTATTGCTGTTTTTAAAACTATTTTCCTTTCTTCTCCTCCTCCTCCTTCTCCTCCATGTCCTCCTCCTTCTCCCTTCCCCCTCCCCTCCCCCTCCCCTCCCCTCCCTCCCTCCCTCCCTCTCTCTCCTCCTCCTCCTCCTCCTCCTTCTTCTTCCTTCTTCTTCAAGCAAGCCATTCAACTTCTAAATATAGCCTTGTTGAGTAAATAGCCTTAGTTGTAGATCCTTGCGTTTCATCACCTTGACTATTTTATCCCACTCCCTTCTGGCCTGATATGTTCTGTTGAGAAATCAGACTATGGTCTAATGGGAGTTCCCTTGCATGTAACTGTTTTTGTTTTGCGGCTTTTAAGGTTCTGTCCTCGTCTTTAAGTTTTGCCATTTTAATTATGATGCATCTTGGTGTGGGCCTTTTTGGGTCCATCTTGTTTAGGACTCTGCACTTCCTGAAGTTTTGTGTCTTTTTCCTTCATCAGGTAGGGAAGTTTTATTTTTCAGCCATTATTTCTTCAAATAGTTTCTCATTTTTTTGCTCCCTCTCTTCTTCTTCTGGTATCCCCATGGTGTGGATGTTGTTACATTTCATTTTGTCCCAAGCTCCTTAAGTGTCCTCATGTTTTAAAATTATTTATTATTTATTTATTATTTATTTATTTGCTGCTCTACTTAGATGTTTTATTCTACTTTGTCTTCCACATTGTTTATTCAGTCTTCTGCTTCATCTAAAATACTGTTTATTTCTTCCAATGTATTATTTCAGATATTATATACTTTATTTTGACTGGTCCTTTTTCATTGTTTCTATGTCTTTTTTTCATGCTGTTGAACATACTTATAATAATTACTTTAAAACCTCTGATAAATGACTTGCTTCCATTTTATTTAGCTCTTCTTCTGAAGAATTCTTTTGTTCATTCATGTGGGGCCTGTTTCTTTGTCTTCCCACTTTGGCTGCCTCTTTGTGTTTGTTTCTATGTGTCATGTAAATCCGCAATGACTCTGGTGCCAAATGATGTTGGACGTTGCCTGTGACTGGCCCTGTGCAACCTATTCTTGAAATGGGAAAAGTCAGCATTTGTACTGCCCAAACCAATAAATAGAGACAATGATTGAATTTTTATGGGTGCTTTATTCAGATCTGGTGATCTGAGAAAATGGTGGATTACATGCCCTCAAAAACTATCTTAACATCTAATCTTAAACCAACCTTTTTATAAGGAGAAAAAAAGGGTTTGGAAAAATAGGTTAATCTGATAAATCTCATTTGAGCAGTGACTTTCCTGGCACTTATTTATCTGTTGATCAACAGTTTTGTTATCTGTGTTCCTTCTCTGCATATCATCTCCATTACTCACAGATGCCCTGGGGCAGGCCCAAGGATTGAATGGTTTGTCCATTTTCTGTCCTGCCTTTCAGGTCCTAGAATAACAGCTTTCCACATGTTAATCACTTAAGCCTATCAACTATAGCTAAGTTTAAAATCTTTAACTCTTGATTTTCCCTATTGCTTGGAGCTATCAGTGATCCACAGCTTGTGGCTCCTTCTGCTGTGCATGAGTGTGTGCTAAAAGAACTAAGGTGTGCACTAAGGCTGGCTTTTACCAGCACTGAGCCTGGGGGAGGATCAGCTAAATTCTCCAAGCTCCAAGCTCCAAAAGATCCACCCGCTTCCCCCAGGCTTTCTTTTAGTCTTAATCACTAGAAGTGCCTCTGTTGGCTGAAGTTCCACAGGGTGGGACTATTGCTTCCCCCCAGGCTGATGCTGCATGGGGGACAGTGCTCTACCTGAGAAAGATAGCCTCTACAGTATGGTAAATGACTCAGCACAGGGATCCTGGCGGCTGATCCTTTATTCTCTTCCCAGGGTCACCAATCCTCAACTCTCCCCATGTGACTCTAGGGTGCTTTGCACTTACCCAGGGTAAGTGGCTGCAATTGAAATTTTGTGTTGGCCCTGAAAGAGGCTCTCTGAATCTCAAGCCATTTCTCCCTGGCAGACAGAAGCATGGCTGCTTTTCACAGCCAGATCCTATTTGGGTTACTGTCTCTAGGCTGGAGAGCACCAGACTGGGGTTTATACACCATACTTCCCAGGGGGGAACCTCTTGCCTGCTTAAAGTTTCCTCCAGGACTTCGGCTGCTGCCTGTGGGAGCCCAGCTAACCCTCTTGTGCTGCTGCCCTTCCTACCAGTTTCATTGTGGTGATGTGACTTCTTTCATCTGTCCTTGTTATATAAAGCTCCTCTACAATTAGTGTTCAACTGGTTATTCAGAATTTTTCCATAATTTAGTTGTAATTCCAGTTTGGTCCTGGGAGGTAGTGTAGCTACTACCTATTATGCAACCATCTTAGATTACTCTAAAATGGTTATTTTGTAATTCTACCATTCATGCAGATCCACAGAATTCTTTTGTACTTCATGTAGCTAGGCAAATGTCCCTCCCTGATTCTGGCAGAAAACTGGAGGTTTATTCTCCAGAAACAGTAAAATGGGGTAGGTGGCTGGTAGGATACCAGTCACAATTGAGGGCATGCATGAGTAACATGCTAAAAATGGTATTTGAGTGAATATTTACATGTAGAATGCTGAGACTCTCCACACTTTCCTCAACCACACTTCTCTAGATTGTAAAGAAAAATGATACAAATAACTTACTATTTAACCACCTGTCAGTATGTTTACCTGTTATGATGAAAATAATTCAACAATTTTTATAATTTGTATTTTGAATCTTAATAGCATACAATATAAAATGCAAACAGAAGACTATACTACAGTGAAAAATGTTTCCTTTGTGCCCTAGCCATGACACACACCTCTCTTCCTACAGACAGCCACTCTTTCCACTTTCTTATGCACCTTTCCAGATATACGGGCCTGTCAGATAAAATAAGCTTTCTCTGCAGCAGGCATGGGGGAAAAAGGACTGCAACATGTGGTCAAGGCACACTTTAGCAACATGTCTGGGCCAATCACATCTGACTTAAAAAGAAGTACTATGGCAATAGGGTCTTAGTAATTTGTGGGAACAACATCAGCAAAGTTAAAAATGCCAGGAATGTTTATCATAAGAGGTATGCTCATTTCTCAGTAAAAAAAAAAAAAAAAAAAAAGTCTATACATTAATTCAGTTCATTAAATATTTAAGTACTATTGCATATCAATATAAATTTCCAGTAAATGACACTTATGAAATCTAGGTTTTAGGGATAACTTGCCAGACTTAAATAACCACACAATTTTGTAAGTAATTATTACCATTTGTACCTCATGTGAACATGACCTAATACACTATTAGTTCATTTTCAACTATTTTTCACCATTCAAAATAGACAAGTTGAAACTTTATTTCAAAATAGAATTTATTGCATACCATAATGAATTCAATACATTTAAAAACATTGTCAGTATTGGCACATAATGAAGAGCTTTAAAGCATTGCTAAATTAACAATTCAAAAAATTTTTAATCATGTTCCATAAAAAAATAAAGCCTAATAGTATTATAAAGTATTAATTTACACTAACTTACAAATCAAAAGGTTGAAGAAAGAATTAACACACTCAAACCAATCATCTAAGAATTAAAAACTCAATCATGCATTTTTAAAAATGTTCTCATTTAAACCAAACACAGCATAAGGTATAAAGTGGCAGAGCCTACCAAATTTACACTGACTTGTTCTACTTGGAAATCCTGCAAACCAACTTCGAATATTTTTTATTTTATAAATCCATATTCCAAAGGAATTAAAGAAACCCATGATTACCTTAAGGACTTTTTGGTTACCCCTTAATTGCAATTATTACAAAAATATTCTAAAATTTTTAATTTAAGAAATCATTTTTGCCCCCAATGATAATTTTCGTAGATACAAAAGTTGTCCTTAAGTACAGAAACATTAAACAAGCAAGTTCACATATATGGTTTTCATTAAAATATAGCATATCTATTACTGTCAATCTTTTAGTTTGCTCTGAATATTCAGTAATTCAAATCATGGGTACTACAAAATGTATTCCAAATTCCAAATGGTTGAGTAATTTGACTCAGATCTCTTGAATTTACAGAATATTTTTTCAGCAAGCATAACATGATTTATACTCATTATTTTGATTTTCTTTGCATTACTCACCCCAACCTGTTTGGAATTATATGCTGGGGTAAACTGATCATTAAAAATAAAAATTTTTTTAACTGTAAAATTTATTATTTGTCATCTTGAATAAATTCAATTCTTTTCCTTGTTAATGGAAAAATATACAGTCTTTTAAAGTAGTACATCTCACCATTCTGAAATATAACCTTTGTGTTTTTGTATCTCATTGGTTGAGCTCAGGCTAAAATTTTAGAGACCAAGCTTAAACTAGTTCAAACATTTTTTGAGTCAAATGTAAAAATAGTATTTGTTTATACCTAGGGCAAAAACTGAAAAAGCAAAAGAACAATAGAAAGCTCATTTGTATTTACTATAAAATGTATCATTTCACCAAAATCTCTATGGAAATTAAAATTTCATGAAAGTCAACAGCAGATGGGTTAAAACTGACTTCAAAAGAGAAATAAATCATGGATTCTACTAATAAGGCATTGCTAATCTCAAAAAGAAAGAGAAGAAAATGTAATGTATTAGAATAGCAAATGTTTCCTCACATTCATTATCTTTGCTGAACTAAACTGAAATAAAAATATCATCTACATTGCAATTTGAGATATTAAGTGATTTGTTTCATAAGATACAAAAATGTTCATAATTTCTAAATAATCATTTTTAAATAATAGTATATCTTATTTTTGCTTTTAAATATATTTTAAGGACATATTTAGGAATAAAACAACTTTTCCTTGAAATTATTGATGGGGGAAGGCAAGAGAGGAAGAAATGATACAGCCTTTTAAAGCCAAATTTTCATCTCCCCTTTCCTTTATTTTGATTCCCAAAATAAAACATTTCTGTATTTTACTATAATTTCTCTAAGTATTTTCAGCTGGGTTGGAAGAAGAATTACTTAAGTAAAATGTAAAACTGACACTGAGGATGGAGAAAGTAAGGAATTTCACAATTAGTACTTAATGAGATTGTAACAGCAAACTAGAAGAGGTTTTACCTCCTTGATAACTAACAGATGGATAAGTAGAATGCATATCAAAGAACCAAAATTTCAGATTTCTAGATGTAAAATTTTCTTTAACATTCTTCATGAACTGTGGTTGAGGCTTTTGAATATCAGAAAGCTAGGGAGAATACAGATAATTTTACTACAAAAGCTGTATTTTGGCAAACATTTTATTGATATTACAAATGAAAATATAGTCGGCTCTTCAAAATGGCACTTAATCTGTTCTATCAGGATCTGCCAAATAAATTAAGATTCTTTGGGAAAAAGTTCAAACTTGATCTTAAAGAGAAAAATTAAGATTAACCTTTACTTGTCAAATACTTATTTGCCAGTTACCAAAGGATCCATAGTGTAGTAAGTGTAAAGAGGGCTGTGAAGGGAGCTTCTCTACCTATACTTTACTCAGGAAAGGTTAACAATTAAACAAAAGCATCTGACTCCCCCAAATGCTAAATTTAATTCAAATACTAAAGCTGTGGTCCATTTTAAAAGGCAATAAATAGCTTTATCTTTTCATCAGTTGAACTGGCCTTAGAATGCAAGCACCAAGTTGTCCAGGTATCCTGTATGTTACTTCAAGAGAATGCAAAATTCTGCTGCCTTTGCAATTACTTGTCATTCGGAAATTTCTTAAGAGAAAGTAAAAGAAACTGAAAAAATAATATGACCTTTGACTCCCAGGAGAATGTTTAAGGTCATATCTGAGATTTAGTAAAGAATGAGACATTTTTTTTCTTCCAAATTGGAAGATACCAGAGTGATTAATTGGTCCAACCCATCAATCTTCAACCAGTACGCTGCAAGAGGCACGCTGGTGCACTACAAGAATGTTTAAAACACGCAGTACTATTGATGTAGTTAGGGGCACTGACCTCTTTTCCCTTAGATTGCCAAATTTAAAAAATGACAACAGCCAACCCAATGATAGCCATCCTGTGTGAAAGAATCAAAATTACACCTACTTTTTCATCAGATGGGCAGCAAATATATTTTTTGGTATGTCACAAAATTTTAGTAATTGGTTTATCTGTGCTGTGAGATGAAAAGGGTTAAAAATGCTGTTCTCACTCATTTTGCAGACAAGAAGTCTTATGCTAAGATACTTTACTCACACTCTTGTAATGTAATTTAATTGACACCAACACCCAGTCTGTTGTCTTTTATCTCTAATACTTTCCTCTGAAGCACACCTGGTATACCATAATCCACCAAAATACTAAAAGGTTAACAGTGGTTTCCTTTGAAGAAAGGAGTAGGAATCTAGATGGTGGTGGAGGAGGATTGTTAGCAATGTTACATTCAATGAATCATATGTAATACTATATAATTTTATACAAAACACCAAACCTAAACATCAACAGAATCAAACTTCAGAGATCAGAACTACTATAGTGGAAATGAATGTTAGTACAGAAATTTAAGCTATACCTTCAAGGAAACCACAGACCTCTGTAAACTGTGGATGTCAGGTGTTGTGTCCTTTTAATGGCTAGTTCTATATATTATGTTTCTCTATACCTGGAAAAATATTCTAATCTAATACATATCAATTTGAAGCAACTTAGATTCTCAAGTTTAAAAAAGAACTGGAATTTTTTTTCAACTTATGCCATGAAAATATACACTTACATATATTCCCAAATAATATATTTTTAACCTTTGCAGTGATAAAAGCCCAAAATTTCATATTGATGAACTGCCTTCTTGCATAATCTTAAATAATTACTTCTATAGAAGATACAATTTACATAATTCTTTTTAGTAAAATCTGTTCAGAAACTCACTTTTGACAAAAATACTTTTATCATTAGAGTTGAAAAGAAATTGATTTCAGTAAGAAAAATACAGGGGTGGAGAAATACTTTGTTTAGAAAAATATACTGTATAGAATACATTTTGAAAGTTATACAGCCCATATCCTTTTATTCAGTGTGAAGGCACAATTTGAACACAGTTAAAACCAAATATATTTTAATTATTTATGACATAATTGTCAGTACCAGCTCTTAAAAATGTATATTTGCAAGTATATTATTGAAGATTCTTTCAGATTGTCAATTCAAAAGTTAACTTAAAAAGTCAAACTCTATTTGCAGAAAATCAGTTGATACATGGCAGGTCCGCACAGTATTGAGGGACGATTTATTCACCAGCCTCCACAGGGTCTTCTTCAGCTGTATAGTCTGGGCGGTCCATCATCTAAGCATAAGAATAGATGTGAGAAAATGCAAATTTTCAACTTGCTCTCAATACTCACTGGTAGGGCAAACAGATTATCGGTGCTCTATGGAACCGAGAACTTCTTTTGGAGCAATGTACTGGTTCAACATCCATGCTCTTCAAGACATGGTCCAAGTGACACGGAACCTTTCAAAGAGCCTAATCACTGGACTCAGGACCAATTTGATAAGTATTTCCTCTGGCTCTTCAACTATTTTCATTTCCCTGTATGAGTACGCTCCTTACGGCAGTGGGAGCTCCCTCACAAAAGGAGATAATTCTGACTCTATTCCAGGCAGTGTCCACCACTGGAAGCAGCAATGCCAAAAGTGACCCCATACCTCACTGTGAGAATACCTGCTGGTGTGGGGACAGTGTAACCCAAGTGACACCTTGAAAGGATCTTAAGATAATTTTAAAATATGTAAAATTTTGGAAACACTATAACAAAAATTTCTACTAAAAACAAATGAAGGTTTAATGGTCAAATGATATCTGAAAACAAAATCAAGGATGTGTATGCTCTAGATTAATTTTAGAGGAATTGCCAGTTAAACTTTTCTCAAATGATCACTTCAGTTCTGCCCTTATTCCCATGAAAATCTTTCTATATGTGGGAATAAAGAAAGTAGAAAGTTTTTGGTGTTTTCCCTGTTCTTCAAATAAAATTACTTAAGAATAGGAAGAAAGTACTTAATGCCTGTGTGAATATTGCCAAAGATTTTTAGATGATTAAATTTCAATATTGTGATGCACTTAGTGATACTTCTTTATCAAGAATTAGAAGAAAAGACCTGTAAGAGAAATATTTCTATTTTTATAAACTGATTGTAAAAACTTTAGTGTTTTTTAGAAGTGGAGGCAGAGAGAGTATCGATTTCCCAATGGGGTCTTAGGAATTGCTAGACAAGAATGAACCAAAACTGAAGCAATGGGCACAGCTTAAACAACCCAAACCTGCTGATACTCCGAGTCATCGCAAGTCCCCAAGCAATCAATTTTTTAAAAAGATTTTATCTATTTTTACAGAGGGTAAGGAACAGAGAAAGTGAGGGAGAGAAACCAATGTGTGCTTGCCTCTCACTCTCTCCTCTGCCTGCAGCACAGGCATGTGCCCTGGGAATTGAACCGGTGACCCTTTGGTTTGAAAGCTGGCATTCAATCCTCTGAGCCACACCAGTCAGGGCCCAAGCAATCAGTTTTGAGGTCATTTGTTGCCAACCATAACCCCTAGATGAAGGTAGTTACATGTTGGTACCACTTCTAAGAGGAGAAAAAAAGTTAAATCAAGACAGGTAGCATATTTTTAAAGTATTTCACCACATGAAACATAAGATGAAGTGGTTGAAGAGTTGATTTTAGCCACAAGTTAAATAAAGATGGAAGAGAAGAAGCATGTAAGATATATTTAGCCTCCCCTTTTCTTGTAGCAATTCAGAAACTCTGGTTGAAAGAGGCTGGAACAGCCTCAGCAGAATGGATGGTGGGGAAACCCTTTCTTCACCAAGAACTATTTACCATGCCAACTGCAATCTAATGAAATAATAGCCTACATACTCTAAGTCAGAACATGCTTTTTCTTTCCTTATGTTCAGGTCTCTCACTGGTACTTTAATTAAATCCCTAAACGTAGAAATATATTTGTTAAAAAAGAAAAAAGAAAAAAGAAAAAAAAAAACACTCTCAGCCTTGGCTGGTGTGACTCAGTTGGTTGGAACATCGTCCATAACCACAAGGTCAAGAGTTTGATTCCCAGTCAGGGCACATGCCTGGGCTGCAGGTTTGGTCCCTGGTCAGGATGCACTCTGAAAGTCAATCGATGTTTCTCCCCTTCCCTCCCCCTCTCTAAAATCAATAAGTATGTCCCAGGGTAGGAGAAAAAAGAAAACCACTTTCAAAAATCAACTTATTGAGAAGTAAACATCTTTACTTTGTACTTACTTTTCTTTACTGATATTTCAATAAAAACAATATAGAAACATATTATTTACTGACAGTTCTGCTTATTTATAACTGAACCGATCTCCAGAAAATCTAATAAAACACTCATTAAAGTGGGGTAACTGGAAAGTTGTAGACACTAAAGTGGAGTTGTTCTAAGTGTCTCTGACTTGTCAGTGTAACTTGTGACTTCTAAAAATAGTTAGGAGCACTAGTGACATTGAACAGAGACAAACCCATTGTTTACCAAGTGTCAGTAAACTGAAAACTTACTTCCTACCCACTGGAGGTGGGTGCATAATCTTCACTTCACTGATTAAGGGTTATAAAGAAACAAACAAAAATTCCCTAAAATGATGACTTCTATTATTTATGTTATGTGCCAAAGTAATTACACCCCTGCTTGATTTTTCCTTCTAGAGAAAAACACCTTTATTCATACCAATTAGAACTAAGACATTTTTAAATACATGGAACCAAATACTGTATTCTGGAAGCATTTTAGAAAAAAAGTTCATAGAAAACAGAGTTAAATAGCTTAAAACTATAGAGAAGAATATACAATAAAGATTTCCAAATTAATATTACTTTAGTGAAATCCTATGGAAAATGTTACTTCTTTTGATCACAGAAATTCATGGAATGGCTAAAAGACTCCATGAAATGCTAAAGTATTATATTTTATGAGATGTCTTAAGTTTCAGCAACAAACAAGGAGTAATTTGACCTTTGAAAACAACATAAAAAGGCTATCAGGGCTACCCATATCTGGAAATCTCCGGTGGAAAGTCCGACTTTTTGCTGCTTGTACTCCACTCCAATATCAGGAATTAGAATGCCAAATTATTAACACCATAAATAAACATGCCATCACCTTTGATTCTGCCTTTATTTTATGTTTCATATTTGATTACTTCAAAACAGTAGCAAAACCATTTGGCACTTGTGAAAAAAGATTATATATAACCATTGTAGATATCCGAGTCCAGTTTAGTATTTTAAAAGTGCCTCACTATTACAATACCTTATAACAATTTTGATAATTTTACAAAGGCTGCTGAAACACAGTCAGGAAGCTTGTACACATACACACACAGTGACTAAAGGTCAGTGGATTAAGGACTGAATATTACAGCTGTTTTGCATGAAGAATTTCAGTAACACTGGGTTTACAGTATATAAAATACTGCTGTCAGCACTGTGGGTTCCTAACAAGTAGGAGCTATTAACTTAATGAGGGAGGCATACGTATAAATATCGACACTACAAAGTAAATGTTAATAAGTGTTTAAAGTACAAAGTCTAAAAAAATATGGGGAAAGGTAAAGTTAATTTCCATTGGAAAACTCTTAGATATCTGCTTGGAGAATGCAGATTTTGAGTTAGGTTACATAGGGGATATTCTGGAAACAGAGGCGGACAATGCTATAAAAATAATGAAAGCAGGAAGGGAGGAAAGAAGGGATTATTATTACTCTGTTAGCCTAAGAGATGAGCCAGTAGCTGCCTGAGGGTGCTCTCTAGGGCTAACCCTCAGCCCTATCCTACACAGGGTCCATACTCACCTAGTCTCTTCCCTGTTTTACCAGGCTTGTTGAGGTTCCCTGTTCCACTTTCCAAGTGTCCACCTAGCTTTATCTGATCTTAATATCCTGCTGCCTAACCAAGTCTTGGGCTAAATCACCACTATGTATTACACCTTCTCTTACCTGTCTGTAGATCCAACCTCATTTTATGGACAAGGAAACAGTTTAAAGAGATTGAGTAATTTGCTAGAACTGACACCAAAGCCTATATTATCTATATCTAGCTTATAATAAACTACAAATGAAAATATTAAAGCAAAATTAATTTTGACTTTAAAGGTAAGACAAAAGCAATGAGAGCTTTTCTTTTTTCAAAAACCTTAACTGGGGAATAATTTCATGAAGGCATTACATTCTGTAACTTTCAGAAATGCTACTTTTCTAGAAAAATAGATTGTCTCTTGGCAGCAGTTTATAATATTCTGCCACTAGCTTAAAATTTCAGCAAATATCCATTCTTCACACTTAAAAAATCTAGTGCCACCCTGGCTGGTGGCTCAGTGGAATGGCGCCGGCCAGCAAACCCAAAGGTCGCTTGGTTGGATTCCCCAGCCAGGGCACATAACCAGGTTGCAAGCCAGGTCTCCAGTCAGGTCTGTAGCTGGAAGCAGGTGAAAGGCAACCATACATTGATGCTTCTCTACCTTTCTTCCTTCCTCCCCTCCCCTCTCTAAAAATAAAGAAATAAAATCTTAAAAAAAAAAAAAAAATCTAGTGCTTAGTGGGAAAATGACAGCATTTAACATTTTTTCCCTCGAAAGTTGTGATAGCTATCAAACCCTTTTATAAATAAGTTAAAGGAACCAGATTTAACAAAGACCCAAAGTTTTAATATCCAAACCAGGAAAATGTAAATCTAGTAAATGAACTGAAAAATAACAGCCAAAACAAATAAACCAAAACAAACAAACAATCAAGTTCTTCCAAATAATCACAGTAAATACATTTATCATGCTTATGTTCTAAGCATTCGGCATATATTTACAACAATCCTCTTAAGTAGGATGATTATTATCCCATTTTTACATAGGAGGAAACTGAGACACTAAGAAACTAAGTAACTTGCCTTAGGTCACATGGCTAATAATTAACAAAACCAGAGTTATAATGTAGTCAATCTGGCAACAGACAGCCACTCTTTTTATTACTGTTATTTTATTCTGAAAGTCTTCACCCAATATAATTATAACACCATTACAAAGGTGAGAAGTGTATAACCAAAACTGTCCTATGTTTTAAGTCACTTTTTAATGAATTTTCCTACAATTAATTCCCTTATTTAGTTACCATGTTATGTGGTCAAAGCCCTGAAGTTTGGCCTTCTAGGCACTTACTACTGTTTTATGTCCAGCTGCAATGATCTTTCCCTTCATAGGTAGTTGCTGTGATGTAGAATCATCCTTTTTTTCAAGATCATAATTTTAAAAAAATTTATTATTATTTTTAGAGAGTGGTGAAAGGAGGGAGGAAGGAAGGGAGAGAAACATCAGTGTATTGTTACCTTTTGCATTTCTCCAGCTGGCAAACTGGCTGGGGACCTGGCCTGCAACCCAGCCATGTGCCCTGACTGGGAATTGAACCAGTGACCCTTGGGTTTGCAGGCCGGTGCTCAATCAACTAAGCCACACCAGCCAGGGCTAAGATCATAATTTTTAAGAATGCACTTCAGCCCTGGCTGGTGTGGCTCAGTGAACTGAGTGCTGGCCTGTGAACCAAAAGGTCGCTGGTTTGATTCCAGCCAGTGCCCGTGCCTGGGTGGCGTGCTGGGTCCCCAGTTGGGTGGGGGGAGCACATGAGAGGCAAATGATCAATATATCTCTCCCTTCTTTCTCTCCCTTTCTTTCTCCCTCCCTCCCTTCTCTTCTCTCTAAAAAGTAAATAAATAAAATCTTTTAAAAATAATAATTAAAGACTGAAACTCAGATAGTCCAGGGCAAAGCATTTGTTCAAAGGGAATATAAATTCATCTGTTGGTTGAATTCTTTTCTTACCTACCATTATTCCCTTTCTCCTCAATAAACATCAAGGAGAGAGAGAGGAAAGGTGCTACAATAAACCTAAGAAAAAATGAGCTGTAGAGTATTTCCAAAAAGACACAATGCTATTACATCTCTGTAGACAACATTTCTAAGCATTCCACTATTGAAAGTATGAGTTGGCATAAAAAAGATCTGGAAGCTCTTTTTATGAACTGCTCAAAGCAGCTGGGTGGGAGTGGGAATAGAAGAGTTAGAAAAGGGCTTTACACGTTTACTTTAGACAATTTCATATTGTTTGTTAAAAAAATACAAACATGTTTTGTAATGAAAGCACAAAAGAAAAAAAAAGTAAAAGCAAGGTTAAGGGCTATGTAAAAATTTTAGTTCATTAACTCTCAATCACATTGATGTTTAAACTCATTATAATAGAACAAAGATGACCAGAAGTACTGTGAGGAACATCTTTTCACATTAATTTTGCCCAAATTTTTCTTTTCTGGACAATATGCTGAAGAGAAATTACTGGTCAAAAGGAAATGGTAAAATATAATTCACACATATGTAGAGGGATTAACATGATTTTTACAAAATAATATAAAATGAAATAACACTAACATGTAGTGAAGAAACAAGATAGAGAACTATTTAAGAGTGTGGTATCATCCAATCACCTATCCATTTATCTAGGAAGGCATACAAGGAAACACTTAAACCTTAAGAGTGGCTATCTCTAGACAGTTGAATTTATGAGTGAACTTAATTTTCTTTATTTCCTACACATTCAAATTTTCTGTAATAGGCACATATTTTTATAATAAAATACCTTAAAAGCTGTACAGGGTGGAGCAAAAATATGTTTACCGTTGTTCAAATGGAAAATAATGCAATAATTAATAAATAATAATACAAGGATAAACTGTGTCTTGAGTACTCGCAACTGTAAACCTGATTTTGCTTTACCCTGTATTAAAGGAAAAGGAGAACTTTATAAATATAAATGAAATACTGGTCATAAAATTAACTAAAAATATATTTAGTTGGCTAAGATATCACAGGTGCCCTAACAGTTCCAAATTTAAATTCCAGCCCAGGTTTTAACTCTAACCCTAAACAAAATTTTCCTGTGTTGTTCATCTTCCTTGTTCTTATGTTGTAATCAGTTCATCAAATAGGTATCCTAGTTGAAAAAACTCTTGCTCACAATTCTTCCTGCATTTTTTCTTCTCCTTCTATGTTCTCACTCACTCATGACTATGCTAATGACACTCCCAAATTTC
This sequence comes from Noctilio leporinus, assembly GCA_004026585.1. Taxonomy (NCBI): domain Eukaryota; kingdom Metazoa; phylum Chordata; class Mammalia; order Chiroptera; family Noctilionidae; genus Noctilio; species Noctilio leporinus. The sequence goes on from PVIW01005753.1 coordinate 24,442, forward strand.
TATCTCTAGCTAGTTCTGTTTCCTGAACATCAGGGGATATTTATTCAACTGTCTATTATTTCTTTCTGGTGGTCCTATAGGTACTCTGAAATGTTTAAAATTGAATTCATAGCCAACATTTAACTTGTCCAACACTGAATTTATCATCTTCCTCCTCAAACTTGTTGGTTTTTGTATCAGTGAATAATATCACCATCCACCCACTCAGTTACTCAAGCCAGAAACCTTGGACTCCATTTCCTTCTCCTCCCACTACACCAAATCTTTTCTTTTCTTTTTTTTTTTTTAATTTTATTATTTTTAGAGAGAAGGGAAGACAGAGAGGCAGAGAGAGAAAGAGACATCAGTGTATGGTTGCTTTTCACCTGCCTCCAGCTATGGACCTGGCTGGAGACCTGGCTTGCAACCTGGTTATGTGCCCTGGCTGGGGAATCGAACCAGCGACCTTTGGGTTCGCAGGCCGGTGCCTTATCCACTTAGCCACCAGCCAGGGCAACCAGACCTTTTAACACACCCCATTAATGATGCCTCTTAATTTCTCTTGAGCTTGTCCACATCTCTCTTGCTACCTTCCTAATTCTGGCTACTATTGCTTCTCATTGTAATAGTTGCCTCAAGTTTTGCTCCCTCCTTTAACCTATATTCTAAATTTCTTAAAACCCTTAAAGGGTCCATAATGTCTTTTGAATATCATCCAAACTCTTTAACATGGCTTACAAGACCCTCCAGGCTCTTACCCTGGCTCCCTTCTCCAGTTTTCGTTTCCTACAGCTCCCTATGCTTCCTCAACATCCTAAACCTCACTGGCTCCTGGAAGGCGCCATGCTCCCTTCCCTCTAGCCTTTGAAGACATGGCTCCTAAATGTGGAACACATCACTCAGTTCAAGTCTCAACATAAATTTAACATTCTTGAAAAAGCTTTCCCCAAATCATCTTAGACTCTGTCATGAATCCATTAGCACTAGGTGTCCCCTCAAGCTTTCATGGCAGCCAACCAAACTAGTATACTTATCACACTTGACTGTTTGTAACTCTATCTGCATCCCTGCTACACTCTAACTTTTAAGAGGCCATGAGACTAGACCTGCTTTCAACCTGTTCGTATTTTTCACCAGCTCCTAAAATTGTACCTGGGTCACAGAATTGCTCTATAAACATTTGTTAAATGAAGAAATATAAAACTATTTTAAAATAATGACAAAGGGTATGTGGCTATAGTAGTAAAGTATGTGATGTAGGATACACTTTATTTTTTAATTCTATAAAAAATCTTTGTATGGGAGTCCTCTTAATGGAACAGTCGCAAGCTATCTCACTAGTTTAGTCATGAACCTTGTGAACATAAACTAATTCTGTGTGTATAAATACACATTGGGACAATGGCATTGTGAGGTAAGCAAGGCAGATATTGTTATTTTTACACAAATCTCAGAGAAATTATAAGATTTACCCCCAAAGAATTCTAGTCCAGTGCTTTTCCCAATTATGGTAGTCTGTGTTAATCACCACCTGTTAAATAAAGATGATATGACAACCACAAGACGGACATGAACTTTGAACTGTTTATCTACTAACAATTACAGCCACCCACCTGAAGTATCTCTATGTTGCTCATGTGACCATTGACACGCATGCATGAGGGTGGATGGAGGATGGCAGTCTGCTGTAACAAACTGCAGAGCTAACTGCCTCATGAAGGGATCAATGCCATGACCCTGACCTCAAAGGCTAGGGTTTCCCAACCCTCTTTAATTTCAATGCAAATAAACTTTACTGGAATACCAAGAACATTCAGAGAGAGAGAGAAAAAAAAAAGAGTTTAACTTTAATAAAGAAACAACTCAGACATAGTAAGAGTCTGGTATTAAGATTTCCTGGTTTTTTTACAGAGAAGTCAATCTTGATCCACTTAAATCTGAAACAAGTGCCCTATTTAATTTAGGCCCATTTAGATGCTGAAACTATTTTTTCACTGGCAAAATCTTAGGACTCTCACTATAAATAGCTAATGTCAGTCTCAAAATTCAGAAACACAGATTCTTATATTCCTTGAAGTCTACCTTTGTGTGGATTTTGTGAACTCATGCTAAATGTGTTTTGCTTTTCACTGATACCCTCCCTCTTCTTCTTGGTAGTTTTATCTTGAGTCACCAGGATTTTTGGCATCAGATTGCAGTGATGATGAGAACTGATGACGCAGCAGGTGGACAGGAAGGGGGCAGTAGTGGAAAAAACTTAAAGGACATCTTGAGAGATCCAAGATAAATGTTTGGCCCATAAAAGCTTTGAGATATATAGGCAGTTCCTAGCCAAGTTAGTCAGTGAATTATATCATAAGAGGAACTGATAGCTGAAATATAAGCCCATACCTGGTAATTGTCACCTTTCCAGAACTTTTTCATTTCTTTACGTCTCCAAGCAATAATTGAGGTGGTGATAAGTGTGCAAGGTACTAAATAGAGGAGAGCAGGTTGCCCCTTTTTCATCAGCACCAGGACAACAAATGTTAGTATCATGCCAACAGCATAGGCTGCAAAAAAGAATACCATGTTTCAGTCTTTTGTGAATGCTTCCAAAGAAATCTGAATGCTCCCTTCAGGCCATACGATCATTTAATCAAAAGCATTAATACCATTTTTGTTGACTTACTGGTATTTAAGGGCCTATAAGCATAAAAATATACTGACGTACTGGTTTTCATAAAAATATGTTACAGTATCGGTTTTCATGAGGGCGATTCTACCCTATGACTCTTCATAATTTCATTATTTTCCTACACAGTAATTGGGAAAGACATTCTATAGAGCTTTTGAAAAATGTGAAAACTGGTTAATATTTTAATTATAATTATCCTAATCACCAATTATAGATAGATAATGATTTAAGAAAGTCTCATGAATCTGTCACCATTAAGGATTTTTGAATTTTCCCACATTTTAGGTAACAAAAATTTGTACCTGTAGTTACTAAGGGTTGCCTTGAAAAATCTTCCTAATATTTATTATATACTCGTGGACTTCTTCAATAAAAGCATACCAAATATCATTGGATCTTCTCTTAATGACTCATGGTCTCATTATGAACAATTTAGTCTACCTCCTTATTTTACAGATGAGGCAATGGAGGATCAGGGAAGTTAAATGAGTTGTCCAAAGTGACTCAGCAGAATTGACGGACAGTCCTATTATATGCCTTTTCATTGAGTATTCGTTTATTGATCCACACTAACTGCTGCTAGACTCCTAATATGCTAATGACCTTAGAAAGTAAATACTGAATGGCTTTAGATTGCTTTTCTTTTTTCACCTTTTCATTCACTTAGCTATTCTTTCTTATTGTCATGGTACCTATTTCTAACAACAATCTACTGCTAACCTATACTTTCAACTTACTGGCTTTAATTCTACTAGTAATTTCAATTTCAATGGAATTGAAAACTTTGTTAGAAAAGTATCTAAATTGTTCTGGTGCAGGTTATTTACCTAAAAGAACTTTGGTATATGGACTTTGAGATATATATTTGATATGTTCAGAAGTAGTGTTTATTGGCTTCCTTCCTGTTCTTGTATGTTCTCAAAAACAGAAACAGAGGGATAAGTAACAACTCTACCTCTGCTGTTCTAGGTGAGATGTTTCTTTTCATGACATAAACTCATTTATATATAGTTATCCATACAGTATATATTTTTAAAATCTAGCATTATAATTTACTGACTACTTATGTGCCACGTGCTCTAGAACCTAATGTTTTTCTTTCACATATAATTTCTTTTTTAAACTTCAAAAACTTTGTGATGTAGGTAATAAAGTATAATTATTCCTTTTAATGGAAAAAAACTGTCTTCTTAATTAATGGTGAAGAATTAGAATTTATAGCTCCATATTTTTAGACCTCTACCCTTTCCTACAGATAATACAATTCAACATAATAAAAAGAATAAACCAAAAATTTACCAATTGTGGAAGAGACATAGTATATAGAATTAGAAGAACCAGTCTGTTCATCAAATCTTCTGCAGTATGCAATCAACAGGCCTTAAAAGGAAAGAACATTTCATATTATTTTCTTAAAACCACAACAGCAACTAACTATGATAACAGTACATGTTCTATTGTATTTAACCTTCATTTTTGCATCATGAGAACATTGAAGTACTTCAAATTCTGGACAAAATTTTCTACACTAATTTTCTTTTTCCTTAATGCCATATTTTAAACATTTTCCCAAGCAATTACATGGTCTTTAACAACACTTTTATCAACTGCTTATTATTCCATGTTACAATACATTTTTTTTGTATTTCTGTAGTATTAGTTGTAGTATCTCTTCTTCTATTTATAATTTTATTGATCTGGCTCCTGTCTCATTTTTCTTGATTATTTAGCTAATGGTCTGTCAATTTCATATTTTTAAAAAACCAACTTTTACTCTTGTTAATTTTTCTATTGTTATGTTCTCTTAGATCTTTTTCTGCTCTATTCTTTAGTATTTCCTGCCTTCTGTTAACTTTTTATTCTTCTTTTTCTAGTTTATGTGTAAAATTAGGTCATTTAATCTTTGATCTATTTATTTTCTTGATATAAGTGCTTATCAATATAAACTCCCCTCCAAAACTATAAGTTTTGGAATGCTGTGGTTCTCTTCTTCTCCCAAAATACTTTTTAATTTCCCTTTGATCCACTGGTTGTTTAAGAGTACATTATTTTTATGCATTTATGAATATTCCAGATTTTTTCCCCTTCTATTGATATCCAGTTTCATACCATTATGGTCAGATAATAATTTTGGAGATGGAGGTGTAGGTAGACACACTGTGTCTCCCTCACAACTATAAGAAATTTATATCTACCTCAAACCTAAGTAAAAACAATGCAGAAATTCAGAAAATGGAACTGCATGGAAGTGTAACAAATGAAGCAAAGAAATATTCAGCCAGACAGGTGGGAGGGGCAGAGCTGGGGAGGAGAGCATCAGCATCAGCACTGAAGCTGAATACATAGTGAAAATCACACTCATACATTTAAACCTGGGAAGCAATGCTGGGGCCAGACCACACAGGCCACAGTTCTCTGGGAGCACTGGGAAAAATGGAGCCAACAGCTGCAGTGGTGGCCCAGCGGCTGAGACTGCAGTGAAAAACCCAGTCATACATTTAAACTCGGGAAGTGATCCAGGGGCCAGGCCACGCAGCTCACGGTTCCAGCACCAGGGAGAAATAGAGCCACATTGCTTCTGATTATGAAAACCAGTGGCAGTTGGGGCGGAGGAAGAAACTGCCGGTCTCAATGAGCAAGAGGCATTGTTCTCTCTCAGACCCCTCCCCCACATACAGCACCACAACATGGTGAAACCCGTCACCCTGCACTGACGAATATCTAAGGCTCCGCCCCTTAGAACATAACAAGTGTGACAGAACTACCTAACACACAGAGGCAAACACAGAAAGTTATCAAGCTGAGGAGACAGAAAAGTAAGGCCCAAAAGAGGGAGTAGATGAGGGTACCAGAGGGAGAGCTGAGTGACAAAGAGATAGTCAAACTAACAGACAAGGAGCGAGCCAGACTAACAGATGCAGAGTTCAAAACACTGGTAATTAAGATGCTCACCGACTTGACAGATATGCTTAAATACAACAAACTCAGAAAGGAAAAAATGAAGACTAAGCTGGTGAAATGAAGAAAAATCCACACAAAACCAAGGGTGAAGGGAAGGACACCAGGGTTCAAATCAATGACTTGGAACATAGGGAAGAAATAAACAATCAACCAATACAGAATGAGGAAACAAGAATTGAAAAAAATGAGGAGAGGAATCGGAACCTCTGGGACAACTTTAAATGTGCCAATATCCAAAGCTTAGGGGTGCCAGAAGGAGAAGAGGAGGAGCAAGAAATCAAAAACTTATGTGAAAATAATGAAGGAAAACTTCTCTAATTTTGGTGAAGGAAATAAACATACAAGACCAGGAAGCACAGAATCCCAAACAAGCTAGACCCAAGAAGGACCACACCAAAATACATCATAATTAAAATACCAAAGGTTAAAGATAAAGAGAGAATCTTAAAAGCAGCAAAGAACAGTGCTACCTACAAAGGGGTTCCTATAAGACTATAAGCTGATTTCTCAAAAGAAACTTTGCAGGTAAGAAGTATTCAAAGTGATGAAAAGCAAAGACCTACAACCAAGATTACTCTATTCAGCAAAACTATCTATTCAGAATGGAAGGGCAGATAAAGTGCTTCCCAGACAAGGTAAAGCTAAAGGATTCATCATCACCAAGTCATTATTATACAAAATGTTAAAGGGACTTACTTAAGAAAAAGAGGATCAAAATTATGAACCTTAAAAAGATAACAAACTCACAACTATCAACAACATAATCTAAAAGGCAAAAACAAAAACAAACTAAGCAGACAACCAGAGAATCATAGGTATGGGGAACATCTGAAGGGGTTTCAGCTGAGGGGGGGAAGGAGAAGTGGGGAAAGGTGTAGGGATTAAGAAGCATAGTTGGTGGGTGCAGAGTAGACAGGGGGATGTTAAGAATAGTACAGGAAAAGGTAAAGCCAAAAACTTACATGCATGAACCATGGACATGAAGTAAGCTGGTGAGATTGCTGGAAGGAGGGGGGTGCTGGGCAGAAAAGAGCAAGGAGATAAGAAAGTGGGACAACTGTAACAGCATAATCAATAATAATAATAAAAAGCATAATTGGTAGGAACAAAATAGACAGGGGGATGTTAAGAACAGTATAGGAAGTGGAGAAGCTGAAGAACTTATATGCACTACCCATGGACATGAACTAAAGGGGCAAGGGATTGCTAAGGAGAAGGAAGGGGGCACTGAGCAGAGGTGGGCAAAAAGGGAAAAACTGGGATAACTGTAATAGCATAATCAATAAAATATATTTAAAATAAATACTACTAATAAACCATTAAAATTGTTTTGCTTATCTTTCCCTTACCCCTACACTCCTTCTCCTTTTTAGCCTCCCTGTCTTGCCATTTTTTTCTCCCTCTTTCTTTCCATCCTTGCTGTCTCCTTCCTTTTAAAATTTATTTTTATTTTATTTAAAGAAAAAGAAAATATTTTTGGCATGATTTTAATTCTTAAATTTGGTATTATTTGTTGTGTGGTCTAACACATATCTTATAAAATGTTCTGTATTCTTGAAAAGTAAGTATATGTATTCTGCTGTTATTGGTTGTAATGTTCTGTATATGCCTATTAGATCCATTTAATATACGGTCTTAAAAACAAAAATTAATTGTAGCATTTATAAAAATGTATTAAAAGAACACCAGGGAAGGTCATTTCAATTCGTAATAAAAGTCCCCCTTCATAGTAGAATAAAATGAGTTGACATTATAATACAAAGAATTCAAATAAAAATTAAGTATAAGCTCTCGTTTGTATACATGCAAGTATGCAAAAATAACCCATTTTATTACCTATTTCTTTTAAAAATTTTGTTGACCTCCCCAAACAAGAAGTTTCAGATTGTATTTACTAATTAAGTACTATTATGAAACAGTAAGAATGACATTTAGCTAAGTATCATAAAATAACTTGACTATTTTTATTGGTTGTTTGAATCAATTTAATATTTTTTCTGGTAGTTTTGGTCCCTATATAATTATTCAAATAAGTTCCCCGACAGATCCTGTTATTTTTACTACATATGCTATTTAATCACGTTTCCATGTGTTTAAAAAATATTACTCCTTCTCCCCAAATTATAATTTAGCTTTTAGAATTAAGTATTGTTAAAACTGTGCTCTTTGGAGAAATATTTGAGACCTTTGACATTTACTTCAAGAATTTAATATTTATATACTCCCCTCTCCCAATTCAATACTAAGTCCTATATGCAAGATTTCATATAGCACTTGGTGTGAATCTGATAAAATCATGGATAAATTTAAAGATATTTAAGAAACCTTAAGGTTGGTTACTCAATGAAATGCTTTCCCTACTTTCTCAGTTATGTGAATGGAGGAGACTCACTGAACTAAGACCATTGCTGCAGTGGACCTTACTACAGGGACTGATAAGGCAACATTGTTATATTTTCTCTCTACCTGGCTTTACTATGTAAATAAAAGATTAAGGTTTTTTTTTTTTTTTCTTTTTTCAGGGGAGTCGGTACTCTTTACCCATCCATAGGCAGGTAGTATATATGCTTGGAGATAGTAAGTGAGGAAGGACAAAGTGTCAGCTGATTGAAAAATATTAGTCTATATATCAAATTGAAAAGTTTCTGTTCAGCTCAAGAAAATATCAGCAAAATTCAAAGGGAACCAACTGTATGGGAAAACATAATTGCCAATGATACCTCAGACAAGGGTCTGATCTCCAAAATATATAAAGAACTAATGCGACTCAACACCAGGGAGACAGACAGCCCAATTAAAAAGTGGGCAAAGGACCTGAACAGACAACTCACTGAGGAAGATATACAAAGGGCCCAGGGGCATATGAAAGAATGCTCAACATCACTAGTCATCAGAGAGATGCAAACTAAAACCACAATAAGATACCACCTCACACCAGTCAGAATGGCAATCATCAGCAAATCAACAAACAACAGTGTTGGCGAGGATGCGGGGCAAAGAGAACCCTCATACCCTGTTGGTGGGAATGCAGGCTGGTGCAGCCACTGTGGAAAACAGTATGGGGTTTCCTTAAAAAACTAAAAATGGAACTGCCTTTTGATCCAGCAATTCTACTACTTGGGCTATACCCAAAGAATCCTGAAACACCAATTCATAAGAACCTATGCACACCTATGTTCATAGTGGCACTATTTACAATAGCCAAGTGCTGGAAATAGCCTAAGTGCCCATCAGTGGATGATTGGATCAAAAAGCTTTGGTACATTTACACAATGGAATTCTATACAGCAGAAAGAAAGAAGGAACTAGTACCCTTTGCAACAACATGGATGGAACTGGAGAGTATTATGCTTAGTGAAATAAGCCAGTCAGTGAAGGACAAATATCATATGATCTCACCCATTACGGGACAATAATGAGCAAAACTAACAACAAGCAAAACAGAACCAAGTATATGAATACAAGGAATAGGCCTTCAGTGGTCAGGGGGAAAGGGGTTGGGGCGAGAGGGGAGGCAGAGGCAAGAAAGGGGATCAGTTTAGATAAGAACCTAGTATAAAGGAACCATGGACATGGACAACAGGTGGGATTGACTTTGGGTGGGTGGGGAGGGGGACAGAGGGGAGCAAAAAGGGGATGGATGTAATACAACAGCAATAAAATTAAAAAAAAAAAAGTAATATTAAAAATGTTAAAAAAAAAAAAGAAAAATATTAGTCTAAACTATTATTATTAATGGGCTAGGATTAAGTTTAAGCTACAGGTAGCCCAGTGAGGAAAATTATGCACAGTAACTGTCAGAGAAGGCAGGTGAGGAAAAGCTGATGGACTCCACCACATGCTGTATTGTGTTGTCTTCTAGTGTTCTATCAGGTGGGGTTTATTTTTCCCCTCTATATCACCTTCCCTAAAACATAACTATTGTTTTAAAATAGAAGTAACAAGAAACTAATATATTATTATTAACTTCAACTTTTAAAAGGGGTTTTGATATATATATATATTATACTTTCTTAAGGAAGCAGGTCAAACTAATCCTAGTTGCTTCCTCTAAGACACATTCTGAGCCACAGAAGATATACTTGGGTTTAACAAATTGGCTTTGTCTTCTAATACACAAGATGCTTCTTTCTTTCTGTATCACTAACCCCAGCTTGCTCTAGCAATAGCTAGAAATACTTCACACACAGTAGGTTAACTTTTGTTGTTGTTGTTGTAATATAAGGGTCTCATTTCCCTCCATTGCTCTCCCCTGCCCCACCCTCCTCAACCCATTTCCCACAGTCAATCCCCACCTCATCGTCCATGTCCATGGGTGGTAACTTTTAACAGATAACTATACATCTGGCAAATTTAAATGATTAGTGTATTTTTACTGAAATTGTTATAAACAATTGCTTACCTGGTACAATAATGTCTCCAAAACCCAGTATGGACACTGGCATGGGGCACACACTCATTACTGAAAAATAGGTCAGCTTTGGTACTCTGATGACCACTGGTAACTATAAATATTGAAAAAAAGCAGAGGGCACAAATAAACCTCATAGGACTCTTTACACATATCTTCTAGAAAAGGAAGGATTAATATTAGAATAATTGTCTCAACATTTTAAAATTGACATTTATAAGAACCTGAAGTTAGAAAACATAAACAAGACACATATATACTCTGAATATATAGAAAGCTTGAAAGAAATAGAGATGTAATTTTGGAAAAATAAAAACACATGTAGGATTAGCTATTAATTCCATATTCCCACATCTAAACATTTTTCCCCCATTTTAGAAAAAATAGGACTCAGGCCTTGAAACAATTTTTTTTTTTGGGGGGGTGGAGGCAATCTGTATTTTTTCCCCAAAGAAGAGTCTTGTCTCAGAGGGTATAATTTAAAGTCCAATGAACATATCTGAAATACAATCCTTACTTTCTCATGGGGAGCTGAGGGCTGAGCAGTGGCTTCCACCAAGTTTCCATCATTCTAGGATGAAACCCAAGTCAATAGGTATTTAATAATTTAGAATAACTAAGAAAAGGGCTATATTTCGTGAGAAATAAAGTTTTACAATACCTTAACATGCACTACATGACCAATGAATTACACAGGAAGGCAAAAAATGACCTGGACACACATACATACACTGGCAGCCAGTTGTGTCTAATTGCCATCGCTACCTTTTCATTATTTCCAAAAGGTCCAGCTGCAAGTTCAACCATGATACTCTCGCCGTTCTAAATTGAGAAAGAAGATGAAAGAAGTTGTCCGATCATTTAAAGAGAACAATCTGCCCATATTTAAGGATGATTTGGCACCATGGCTTATGGCCTATTGCAAAATGATAAAAAATGAGCTACTTTTTTCCTAAAATAGTCCGTGTAGACAGCAAAAACTGGAGTCATCTAAAACAAAATCCACTTGGCACAATCTTCCACTTTGTAAGAACTCAGCAATTTTCAGAAACTGACAGATAAACCATACACAGCTTATTCAAGTGAAGCTCTGAGCATTTGCATTGACAATATCTAGCATTTCTAACGGGCTATACATTTTTGTGCTTTTAGTTATATTATGTCATATACTGTGTGTCCTTAGCCATTTCTAGCAATAACAATAAGGACACAAGATACACTATTATCTAAATATTATCAGCATATGTATTTAGATATGCTGGTAAATTTATTTGAATATACATCTGACCTCTGGCTACTCACAATAACAAAACAATGAATCAAACTTGAGGAGCCCCAGCCCAAAGGAACCTGAGAAGCTTCTGCAGCCTAACTCCTGTCCAATGTCAGCCCTGCCTGCTGTTCTATCCAAATCAAAACATTAACCTTAGCTGAATTTCCTCCCTTGTGTCTGGCACAGGCCTTTTTGTGCGGGCCGGGCATAAGGAGTTCATTAACACATTATTTTCCCGACATCCAAGTCTGCTCTGGGGAGGGCAAACACATTTGGAGGTACCAGCTTCACATCATGATAAATATGGCACCAAAACAGCTAGTGGGAAGATAAATAAATGCTGAATTTTAGGAAAATTTGACTTCCTAACTGTAATTTTCACATGTGGGCGGGGAGCATTGGAGAAATCACTAGAGTGTTTTTAAGAAGACTTCACTGATACCTGGGCTAAGTGTAAAAAAGGATCAAATCCCTAGCTACAGAAGTCTTTTCCTCATATTATGTTTTGGGTTACCAAAGGGTTAAGTTACAGAAGTTCAGGAAAATAAACTAATATTGAATACAGTTTCTTACAAAAGATTCTAATCATGTGATTCAATGTTCAGATAAAGAGTCTGGTTTGTTTTCTAATTGTTACTTAAAACATTTAACTAATGACTGTCATCGATATTCTCTCATACCTTCAAAGCCATCTGAGTAACTACTATTTACAAACTTCTACACCAAAAACCATAGTGGATGAAAGAAAAATGAAGACAGGCTCTTACTGCTTATACTCAGAACCACTGGCACTGCCAACTAAAAGCTTACTAATACCACAGTCAAGAACATGTTTAGAATGTCCAATGTTTTTTTAAATTTTCTTTTAGAAAAGGGAAGGAGGGGAGAGAGGGAGAGAAACATCGGTGTGAAAGAGAAACATCCACAGAGTGACTTCTGCAAGCACTCTGACAGGGAATTGAACCAGCGACTTTTCAGTTTGTGGGATGACATCCAACTGTGTCACACCAGCCAGGACTAGAATGTCTAATATTTAAACCCTGAAATTTTCAGTGAGAACCACAATAAATGAGAAATTACATGTCTGATTTTCAGTTTGAGTTACCTATTAAAAGTAAGTTCTATACCCTCAATAAAAACAAACCGGATTGAGAAGAAAGTGTTCAAGTAAATCTGCAGTAGTGAATAGAGCAAAGAGCACTTCAATATTTTCTGCCTGATCAGATTGCTAGACGTCACCTTCCTAGTCAGTGGGAACTAAGACAGAAAAAAGATGAAACATTCCCTAAGCATAGAAGGAAGAAAGAGGACTCAAAGGCATCTTTATTATTGCCCTATACCTTTAAATTTTTTATGTGTAGGGATTGGAAATAGTTTGCTAGCAGACATATTTGACATTTAAAAAGTGAATCTATTGTTAGAACAGAACAATTATTTTGAAACAATATAGTTATAGTTTATAACTACAGCCCCTGCAAACTCTATATTGTCATATGCCATGACGAGCTGTTGACCTGACAATTGGCTTTATATAGAGAGAGTGTTTTCCTTTCATTATGAGATCTCTGATGGAGTGACTTACAGAAACATTTTATTGAACCAATATAAATTGACACAAGCTAGGATAATATTAGTTAGAACTTTAAAAAATGCTTAAAGCCCTGGCTGGTAGCACAGTGGATAAGGAGCCGGCCTGCGAACCCAAAGGTTGCTGGTTCCATTCCCAGCCAGGGCAACATAACCAGGTTGCTAGCCAGGTCCATGGCTGGAGGTAGGTGAAAGGCAACCACACATTGATGTCTCTCTCCCTCTCTGCCTCTCTGCCTCTATCCCTTCCTTTCTCTCTAAAAATAATAAATAAAATATAAAAAAACAAAACAAAACAAACAAACAAACAGAAAACTCCCAGTCTCTTTAGGGGACCTTCTTGTTAAAAAAAAAAAAAAGCTTAATAAATTAATAATTTTTGTTATAATCCAATAATTTGTTACAATGTAATATTAGGTCTATGCTTTTATAGGGTCCTAGTTATTGCAAACAAGGTCAATGAGTCAAATGGCTGCTCACCAAGGCACAGAAAATCAATTGGGTAAGTTATGATTTGGGGCAGTTAACTACATTTGTTACTTAGTTACAATTTTACATACCCAATGGGGCTATTATTTTGCAGCGAGTATCAGAAGTAGTTTTACAGTGATTTCCTAGATGGCAGGGGCTAAAGAAGGATAAACAACTCATGGAAAAAATAAAAATGGTAGTGATCATAGTATCAAATATTAAATATATGAGAGTGACAAAAGATAAAGAGATGAAAGTTACAAAAACTCAAGATAAAAATGGGGAAAGTGAGAGATTTAATCAGTAATTAATAATATATTTATGAGACAGGAATAGGGACAAGGTAGAAAAACTGCAACACAATGAAAGACTACCACACTCACCAACACCTCTCCCTTATTCTGAGAACAGCACCTTCATTTCATTGAGGAGCTAGTGGCAGAGCTGCAAATAGATGACCTAGGAGCTGTCAGGAGCTATGGCTCTAACTTCACAGAAAAAACTAGCCTGAGACAGCCAAAAAATGAACAGACGCAGAAAGGGATCACATGCGGCTCTGTGTCTGGTTTCTGCTGAGACCAGCCCCATCCTGGCCTCTTACACACAGCCTGGATAGATAGGAGCTTTTCAGTATAGAAAGGATAGGCTGGGTTCTGTCAGTTGCTATCAAAAGACTTTTACAGGTGGAAGAGGGAGGATGAAATGCTAGTAAAATGCCTTCACATGATGGATTAGGAAACTATTGGCTTGTCCAGGATGAAAGAGCTCCATTTTAGGCCTTCAGATTTCCACTGTGGTGCTTTCTTCCTCTCGGAGAAGGAATACAGAAATGAAAGTAGCAATGACACATTTACATTATTTGTGCTGTCTGTAGTACTACAACAAATATATTGTTTCACAATAATAAAATTACTTTAAAAAGGGTAGGAAGCAGTATAGACATTCTTGCATTCACATCAGTCAGGAGACATTTGTTATTTAGCAGAATGACTTACAGGCTTGAAAATGTTCTCTATTCTATTAAAAGACCAATTTCAATGACAATTTTCTTGAGAGAGTTAGAACTCATTCAGGGATAAACATCTGCCAAACCAATAATCTAAGAGCAGGTTTAAGACTCTCATGTTTTAGCATGTTTCTCTTGGATTTCAAAAATATCATACCTTTGTGATGAATGGTGTTATGAAAACAAAAAATACATCATAGAGGAGGAGGAGGCCTAGAAGTATCACACATGACTGTTGAAAGAAACAAATTTAAAGGTCAAACTTCCATATCCAAATTAAGAGACTATTTTTCAAGTTGTAAAAAAGATGTGAACAAACATTTGAACACTATTTTTTTAAATTTAATTTTACATCCATCCCCTTTTTCCTTCTCTCTGTCCCTTTCCCTACCCACCCACTCCCCTCCAAAGTCAATCCCACTTGTAGTCCACATTCATGGTTCTTCCATACTAGTTTCTTGGCTAAACTGCTCCCCTTCTTCACCTCCCTGAATGCTATTTTGTTTTTAAATAATGGTTATTACTATTTATAGTTTTATCCTACAAATCACATTATTAAAACTTTTATCTTCTTTATCCCATTCTCTTTAAAAAAAGGATCAATGAATCGAGATGTTCTTCCCTGGTATTTAGTCCTATAAGAATTTTATGAATTAGACGTATTGTATAAATGATCAAAAATATTTTAGCTAGCAAATCAGTTTTCACCTGGCACTGGAGTATAGAATTGATTGCAAAAAGGGCGTGCATGACAAGAGCTTTTGAAGGGATGAGCAATACTTTCTATTTTGATTGAGATGGTGGTTACAAAGTTACACATTTGTAAAATTTCAATAAACTTCACAATTAAAGTGGGTGCATTTTATTATATATACCATACATTAAAAAGTTGTTTTAAAAAGAAAAAGTTCTTTTAGCTGGCAGAGTAGCATACCTTACCTTGAAGTTGGGTAACTTTAGTGTTTTAATTAAATTCAGACAGAAAGCAATCCCCAAGATATCTTGTAAAATCCAAGCCCACCTAAAACCAAAAGAAGTTACTGTATTATTTTACTCAGCTATTTTTAGATGGAACTTTAAAAGAATAGATCACTAAACTAATATTGTTCAATTACTATGATTTGACTACTCAATAATGAAGCATTGATTCTAATAATAAAAAAAATAACCTTCTCATACTATCCACATTAGTAATTTACTGTCCTAGTAGAATAATGAACACTACTATATTAAGGAAAAGTTGAAAGGGTACCTCAGACATATGAATGTATATCAGATATAAGTGCATATTTTTCTTTAATCTTTAAATTTTTACATGTCTCTTTCTAGAAGGGTAGCTTATAACAAAGGATATTGGTGTTACTATACATCCAGAGGGCTAGAACATAAAGAAATCAAGAGCTATGCAACAAACTCTACCAGAAACTGATATGCAGAATTATCCATTGCATTGCCATATCTGAAGCTACCTGAAGTGTATGAACTTAGCTCCCAAATTTTAGGCCATTAAATCCATCGGGCTTTAATAATTTCATTAATAAACCATTAAATGAACTTAAATATTTTTTTCTGGTTATACTTCCTGCAAATGGATAGATGAATAGCTATATACTTTCTTATATTTCCTTCTCTATTAAATAAGAAGTACCATACTCTAGTATATTCATATTCTTTTGTACTTGTTTTCACTTAAAAATATATTTTGGAAATTACTGCATATCAATTAATAGAGATCTTCTTCATTCTTTATAGCTGCAGTGCACTCCAGTGTGTGTCTATACCATAATTAAGTACACTATAATAGACTTAATTAAATGCTTAAGTCTATTTCAGCTCAGGTGTTTAAATTATGATTCATATCTCCTTCTCTATATGACCTCAAATCCATTAGCACAAGATCTGCTTACTTCACAGGTAACTTTTTTAAAGATTACAGTGTCCTAGGATACAAGCAAAAAATTTCCATAATAGTCATAATGAACTACTATCAGGGCAAGACAAAATAATCCATCCACAATCTAAAAGCAAATATAGCAAGTACTTATACCTATCTTCATTTCTAAACACGGCCCAAACAGCAGCTACTGCTATGCACAGTGCAAAGAGAAAAATAAGCCTCACTTCAATGCTTTTGTCACGACACACAATCCTAAAAAACAAAACAAAACAGAGGAAATAGTTTATGCAGCAGATGAAATAAAATACTTAATATGAGAAATGACAAACGTTAACCATAGTAATAACAGAAATATTAAAATACTAATGTAAAAGTCTTGATTTTAAGTAGAACATAATAAAATAAAATAGTTTATCAGTTCAATGGAACTTTCTGTGATGCTGGTGTTGGCACTGTTCAAGACAGTAGGCACTAGCTACGTGTGGCTATTTAGCACTTGAAATATGGCTAATGCAACTGAGGAACTGAATTTTAATTTAATTTAATTTAAATAGCCACATGTATAATGAACTGCATAGATTTAAAACAAGACTCCTACCTTTTCTTGTATTGTTTCATATTACAAACACCAACATTACAGGGATGACTCCTAAGAGATACATACCGGCATTGTCCATATGGTATCTTGTGAATTAGTGCAGCAAGACAGTTGTATAGGCTCATTGCTGATGCTATGCAGAAAATTGCTATCATAACATAAACTAGAAAAAAAAAACAAGACATAAAATTGTATGAGAACAGAGAAAAATGTAATGAGAAAATACTTACACAAGTAATATTAATTCTTTAGCTTTTCCATTGGATCATGATACTTTAATTCACTGACTATATTATAATCTGAACGGTTACTAAACTGACAATGTTTTGATCTTGAGTTTTAAGAGTGTTTTGTGTTGTTTTACTTTCATTATACATCGGGAGGATTGTTTAAGGGGCTGAAGCTGGCTCTACATTTACTATGATTCAATGATTCAAACTGACATTTTGTTAAAGATTTCCATGAAGGGAGTTGCAGACATTTATGAATATTTAATTTCAATGTAAAAAATGGAAGGAATAATAAACCATATAAACACTTTCAAAAATGCAGCTTAGGGGTGAGAATTGACACCTTAGCCATGCTATCTATATTTTCCAAAGATAGAATTTACCTATAACTTGATCTGTGGTAAATCCAAATCCATTTAAACATAATCTCTTTATTATGATACAATACTAAGGCAGTTAAAATTGATGAGTGTTTTTCTACAATAGCTATCCTCATTAGAGAATTCTTTAAAATTAAAAACATTTGATCTCTTTGTTGTTAAAATAGGGGAGATCATTGTATTCTAAAATGAAAGTAAAATATTCATTTTTCTGAACTGAAATTTATAATGAAAACACCCATTTTACCTGAATTTGTCAAATTCTACTAAATTGTAGAAAACTATAAATGGCAAGTGAGAGAGATAGTAACTTAGGAAATCAGAAAGCAATCTAGAGAAACTAATCTATGGGCACTTTATAATGGGTGATCTTGAAGAAATTACATCTTTAGTCTCTCGAGTTTCATCTTAAAAATGTGAAATGTAATAATAATACCAATGTCAAGGCTATTATGAGGATTTAGATAAGTAAATATCAACTGTATATAAAATGCTTAGAATAGCATCTGGCACATAATATGCTTTATGTAAAACTTATCTGATGTTATTAAAATACATTTAAAAAATTTATTTAGTTTTAGAGAGAGGGGAAGAGAGGGAGAAGATAGGGAGAGAAACATTGCTCTGAGTGAAACGCCACTGGTTGCCTCACACATGTGCCCCATTTGGGGACCAAATCCATAACCTAGGCATGTGCCCTGACCAGGAATTGAACAGCACGACCTTTTCCTTGGCAGAACAATGCCCAACTAACTGAGCCACACCAGTCAGGGCTGATGCTATTTTAATTACTAGTTATATGGGTAATATGAATAGTAAGATAGTCAAAGATTGCCAAATTAAGTTTGGTTAAGTCACCTATCAAAGGTCTCCAACCCAAGTTTTAAAACACTGGTGGAAATCAGGCTCTTGGGGCCCTAACAAATTTCAGGTTATCTCATTTAGTATCATACTATAGTTAAGAAAATGATTGGGCGTGGAAAAAGAATATGGTTAACATAATGGTCTTTGGTTACTTTGTTGAGCATGACAATCATAAAATGGTAAATGGAATCCTAGCAATTTAGTATAGTCCCATGATTTAATGTATTAAGAAAAGGCAGCTTATTTAGCCATAAGAAACAATTTGGAGGTGAGTTAAATCTTGTAATATCACATAAGATATTCTCAGAGTTATGGCCCTGGCCAGGTAGCTCAGTTGGTTAGAGCATCATCCATATGCCAAGGTTGCAGGTTCAATCTCCAATCAGGACACACATATGAAGCAACCAATGAATGCATAAATAAACAGAACAACAAATTGAAGTTTCTCTCTCTCTCTAAAAATTAAATAAAAAGAAATTCTCAAGAGTTAAAGTTAAATTCCATGTTCTGAGATAACCCTGAAGTTTAATACTTTTTCTCCTACATCAAAAATAATGTTTATAAACAGAGTCAACTTTTAAAATAGTAATCAGTTTAAGGAAATATCACATCAAAAATTAAAACATGCTTTAGAATAGGGTATAAGGATCTTTTTTTTTTTTTTTTTTTTTTTTTGAAATCAAAGACAACTAATATGTTGACTGAAGGTCAGACAAAAACAAATGAAGGTTAGTGAAAAAGAAAAATTAGCCAATCAGTGACAATTTAATATAAATAACATCCTAGAACTCACTTCGTAGCAACAGAATGAACTATGAGAGACACTCAAAGAATGTTTTTTTCTAACTAGAAATAAAAAAATAAATTATATATATCATAGGTCATGTTTTTAAATTGCTGCCACAGGACAGGAGAAATTGAATAAGCTGAAACTATCCTTAGGACCTCAGTTTTCTAGTCCAGAAAATTATGCTCATGTTATCCAAATAAGCATTGTAGCCTTTGGTGGTTTTTAAAAAGGGTTTTTGCTAGTTCTCATCAGGTACATTTCCCTCTTTTCTGGTCTTACCACCTCCTCTTTGTGCTGTAAATTGGCCAGTGATGTCAAATTTTCATCCTATCAGACAATTAAGAAGACTGTCCAGGGGGTGGACAAGCCACTATACTTCCTACCCCTACCTACTTAAAGGAAACAGTACCAATTATTCTCTAGACCATAGGCATGCACCTGTGTGTCTCTAGATACATTGCTAATATGATCCTAACTGTGTATACAACTAAAACAAAATTCAAGTAATACAACATCTTGATTTGCAAACTGACAAAAGAATAAACTACACTTCAGGGAAGTAAAAGCAATAAATCAGTCATTTGAATAGTCTTCTATTTCATGTAACTAAATATAGCCCCCAAGAAGTCCTTAGCCTGCTCCTTAGATGTTGGGATTTCATGCTTTATCTGTAGAGAGGTAAATTTAGGGACCATAGCAATTCTTTCAAGTCATCCATGAAGAAGTGTTCTTATCTCAAGACTATACATTTATTTATTTACTTATTTAAATCCTTGAGGATATGTTTGATTTGAGAGAGAGAAACATAAATTGGATACCTCCTGCATGCACCTCTACCAGAAATCAAACCAGCAACCCAGGTTTGTGCTCTGACTAGGAATCAAACCCACAACCTTTTGGTATTTGCGATGATGCTCCAACCAACTGAGCCCACATGGCCAGGGCTCAAGACAGTCTATTTTTAATCTAAATATATTTTTAAATTTCAGAGTAATGGTGACCTAATACTTCTAATAGTTTTAAAACTTAATATCATTTTTCAATTATTTAGTTAAGTTTTCCAGGTAGAACAACTGAAAGGAAAAAGAAATCTGACAAAGTGAAAGACTGTATGCTAAAAATACCAAATATGAAACATGACTTCTTACCCAACCATTTGTAGAAGAAATAAAGTAAGACCACCATAACACAGCATATGACCACAAATATTATAACTGTTAGAGGACTAAAAGTTATATAGTCTTCCTTCTTTTTCCTCCTTTCTCTATCTTCAGTGTTTGTCATTGCCTTGATGTTTTCCCTAAACAAACATACACAGGAACTTCAGCAAATCTCCTCCAAGTACAAGTATTTTAAAAATCTACTTTTAACACCAACTTAAATTTGTTATTGATTATAAAGTAAAACACTTAAAAATGCACACCAAAAAGAAAGATTTAATCCAGAAATAAAAGCTCTATTATTCTACCCACAAGATATTATTAACCATGATTAACAACCATTAACCATTATCTTTTGAAACAGCCTTTTTATTTTGGAGGCAAAATTGTTGAAATGGACAGCATATTGCATATAAATAAATTAATGTTTGTGGATGTTTATATTATCTAACTTGGAAACTATTTTGATGGAATAAAGGATAACTAATTCTTCTGACACACAATATTATCAATTCACACATAGTACTTCTAAAATTAGCTTCTTTTAAATAGAAACACTGAATTCTTCTACACATCAACTTAGTGTTTACCATATGCTCATCAATGTATTATGAACTCACAGGAATTTCAAGACAGATCTTTGTCCTACACTTTAATTTAAGACAGCAAAATATTGTTTCTAATTCCTCCAATAATCCCTGCTAGGTCACCCAGTTAATAAAAGGGAGAGACTGGAGTTGAAGTGGAACAGGCCACAGGTGTCCCTTGTTGAGCAGTCTCTATTCTGTCACCTACTATCTCCTCTCAGTATATGGAAGCCACTACATACTTTTGCAGCTCCAATCCCATCAACTCTGGTCTACTAAACTCTGTTCCTTGTGTGCACTCCCTGACCCTTCTCATCAGGTCTCAGCTCAAGTCAAACTTTAGGTTAAAGAAAAAGTTTACTTCCATCAAATTACACATTTGGCCTACTGCTCATTTACCAATATGCTATTTTCTTATTAGAATACTGTTGACTGGGATGGCTACCATTTTGAGCACCTATGACTTTAGAAAGGCCACCTAGGATTAGGGAAGTAGGAGAATCTAGGGAAAGACACACCAATGCCTCCCTGAAAGTGCAGAGCTACCGGGTCATTAACAGATGTTTCAATAAAAGTGATACCCAAATGGGTAAAAATGCCAACCTATGGTATCTGTCATTACAAACAGATACAATTAAAGACATTTTTATCAGCATACACATGTGAGCCATAATAATAAAAGATTTATATGTTTGTCAGTGTAACAGAAAGCACCATGCAATTTCTTGAAGGGAAAACATGCCAGATTTATAACACATTACTCTTAAAATAATTGTACTCTTTTTTTTTTTTTAAGATTTTATTTATTATTTTCTAGAGAGAGGGTAAGGGAGAGAGGCAGAGAGGGAGAGAGACATTAATGCATGGTTGCCTTTCACCGGCCTCCAGCCACGGACCTGGCTAGAGACCTGGCCTGCAACCTGGTCATGTGCCCTGGCTAGAAATGAACCAGTGACCTTTGGGTTCACAGGCCGGCGCCTTATCCACCAGCCAGGGCTAATTGTATTCTTAAATTGCTCAAGAACCAAATGCAGTGGGGGTGGGAGGCTAAGACTTGAAATCTCTACTGAAAAGTCTTTTATGTGGTACTATGTCATCTTTCCCTTTTGCATAAGGAGCACTTTGCGTTTGGTAGGGTAATTCTGAGTTATGAGGTCCTGTTCTGGCAACATTTCCCTTTCCTAAGCCTTACTCTCTTTCCCCTCTCTTTCAATCTTACTCTTTATTGTCAAATGACAATCTTTATGTTTTTAATAATTCTACTTTCATGGAAATTTCTCCTTTTTATCACTGATTCATATTCTCTTTCTTTATATTGTCACCCCTCTATCCCAAGCATGCGCACACACACTTCTGTCACTATCTTATTCTTAGCCACCTCTAAGAATTTTAACATCCACAATCTTATAGGTAAAGGACATCTCCTTTCCCAACCTGGCTACTGAGACAACAAATTCTCTGTCTTTGACTATCATTATTGTTTTATGAATAAAATAACTTATACGTACTCCTCTCCCATTTCCAGTTTTCTTGAGGAGGAGCCTGCATTGGCATGTACCTAAAGCTTGCCTTGCTAACTCAAAGTGTGGACCAGCAAAATCACTTGGGAGCTTTTTAGAAATGCAGAATCCCAGTCCCCACCCAAGTCCCCTAAACCTGAACTTCTATTTTAATGAGATCTCAAAACAGTTTGTATGCATATCACAATTTGAGAAGCACTCCTCCAAAGAAACAATTTACATAGTAACTATGATGTAGCACAGGGTGAAGTTATATTAAGTGAAAAAAGATTTTTAACGAATCAGTAGCTTTTGGGAAATTACTTATAAAGTTTCAACAAATAATCTAGAAAACAACTGGAGATCTCTTATACTATGCTTTATACAGATTAATATTAATGAAGAAAAAACAATGCTTACATGAAAACATGTGACTGATAAATGTTGAAACATCTTTTCAAAATATCTACAAAATATCTACAGTTCAATATTCCAGGACTCTACTCTTGTTAAACCCAAAGATTTCTCTCTTGATGTAAGTCAATCAAATTTTAGTATTTTAAGAAATTACAAATAAACTTATTAGCCTCATTAATTACAAATAAGCTCTTTCTAATGAAATCTAGAGACAAATTCAGAAGGTAACTATTTTATCCTTTATGGATGAAATAATATGCTCTGTGAAGATTTTTTAAATTCAGAATTATAAACTGATCTTTCTCCACTATACTGCTGGCTTTAATCTAGAGCCAAAGGCCCTGGCTGCCTTTCTCCCTCTCTGAAAATAATAAATAAGCCCTGGCTGGTGGCACAATGGATAAGGTGCTAGCCTGCAAACCCAAACATCACTAGTTCAATTCCCAGCCAGGGCACATAACCAGGTTGCAAGCCAGGTCTCCAGCCAGGTCCGTGGCTGGAGGCAGGTGAAGGGCAACCATGCATTGATGTCTCTCTCCCTCTCTGCCTCTCTCCCTTCCCCTCTCTCTCTCTAAAAATAAATAAAATCTTTAAAAAAAAAAAAAATCTAGAGCCAAAGGTACATAACTGTACGAAGATTGGGTTTAGGTTTTTATTATGTAGGGAAATCCAAATCGTATGTATATTTAAAATTTTTACATTTAAATTAAAATGTAAACATGTTCAATATACTTAGAATTCCTAATGCACTGAACAGAATAATGTGGCCACAACCCAGGAGGTGAAAAACTCCCCACTTTCTCTTGCTTGTTTTGTCCAAAGAGTCAAGAGGAGCCAATGGCTCCCTTCTCAGTGCAAAGTTAACTAACCTGGATGAGGACAAACTACAATCTGATCTTAATGGCACTATATTCTCAGATTAGGAAGAATTTTAAACATTGTTGCATGATTAAAATGATTTCAAACAATAACTTTTAACCATTTATGACCAAAAAAACCCCACTGAATTTTAATTAAACTTACAATTCAATTAGCCCACTCCAGTATCCTCCTAATGCCACAGTAAACACAGCAATTGCAAAAATAACCACCATAGTATAGTCAAAGTTAGGCCATGATGGAGAATACATTTGCACAATAATGTTATCTCCAAGAGTCTGAAAGGCAAAAAATGAGAGTTAAAACACTGGAATCAGTTTTCTTTCCAATATAGGGTATGGCAGCAATACTCCAATTTTGCTCTGGAATGGACACTGTACAGCATAGTCATGAAAATCATTAAGTTGTTCTGACAACATGATATATTCTGCCAGAATTAGGAGGTTATACACTTATCTTTATTAAATCTTGAAAGTGCAGTGTTTCACGCAATCAGAAATTTTAAAGAAGCTAAAATGAATAAATGGCCTTTCTCAAGTCAGGGCTCTGAAATGCCCTGAGCTAAATGGGAGAGGAATATTTCCCAAATAAAGACTTGCTAGCCCTTATAGCTTCTTGTTAGCAAGTAGAGCATGTATAGTAATTTAAATTAAACATCAGTAGTTAAAAGTAGAGTTATACTATTTGTGAACTTTGTCTAATATGTAATTACTAATTTACCTGCTTCATATCTTTAAAGTCTTTGTCTTTTATAAATGCAATCAGTACATTCACATCATGAAATTCAGATTTGTTCCCTGAGGGAGGAAACTAAAAGAAAAAAGCATATATGAAAACATATGAGCAACTAATATATTTACAGAATAAAATCCAAATTATTTCATTAAATATAATATTACTTCTTTTTCAAGCTATAAAACAGTTTCACATGTTCTTAACATTTCAGCAAAAGTTCTCAAACTTTTATATATAGGTATACCATATACACGTAACACACACATATATACACACATATGTTTGTTCCTAACAAGGTCTTGTCTACTTTAGGATTAGGAAAGATACTACAAAATTTTCCCATTAAATGCCTCTCATAACCAGAATGTTTATTTAAAAAGAATCCTACCAATGAGAGTATTCAAAATTAAGCTCCTAAACCACACACACAAAAGATATAGTTCAACCTGTTATATTTGATATCATTAGCTCAAAAGAAATTATTATAGTTTTATAACTTACTAGGACACTGTTATTGGCAACCAACAACGCTTTAGCACCTCCTGTTTGTGCAATTCTGGCTTTTTCAAGAAAATGACAGGTTCCCCACTGAACCACAACAGCTTTGTTCTTTATTCCACCAGGAGGAATATCAGAAATGTTACACAGTGGTATGGAAGTCAAATTCATCAAACTAATGGGAGTCTGAAAAGAAGAAATATCTTTTAACACGATAAATATATTTCACCCTGAATGCATTTAATGACAGGTATCTACTGATTTAATACAATGTTCTTTTAAATTATAATGATCAGGCTTTGAGGTGTTTTTAAAATTCCCTAACTTGTTTTTCCCAGAGAGAAAAATATTTAAGCTAAAGCAATAAAACAATTATTTATTAATCATATATCAGTAGTTCATACACTAAAACATAACGTACACTAATTTTTACCTTTCAATGTTTTTATGTTTATAAATAAGTAGCAACTGTGATTTACAATACTTACTGCATTTTCCAGGGTATGTGGAAGGGCTGTCCAGTAAGGGTTATAGAGCATGCAGTAGTCCTTAGATGGTGCAGGTGTGCCATTTCCAGATGCGTGCAGGATGGCTTCCTGTGCAGCTGTCTGGGACACAAACAGTAATTTTCACACTGGTGATAATTTGGCTTGTCAACAACAAAGGATTTTAATAAAGCTATTTACATATAGGTTTGAACAGAGGGAAGGTCTTCCAATGAATTTATTTTTCCTTGTTGGAGGCAATACTGAAACTAGATACATTTGCTTAGAACACATTTTTTGAGGAAGTTCTTTTCTTATGGAGATACAGTTATGGCTCTTGTAATATGAGCCATATTCTAGGGAGGATTCTCGCTATTGTGATCATTTCAGTACTCCTTTCACAGCCTGACACTTTTCTTCCCAATCCATTGGGAATTGTTACTTCATTGCTTATGTTCTATAAAAGAAAATCCACTTGAAATCCCTTAACTTGTTGTTCCTCCCATATTCTATGAATAACTAGGGTTTTTAAAGCAAGTACATTATTATTTCTAAGTGCTCTCTTCGGAAAATAATCAGAGAACTCTCAAATTTTGAAGACTCTGCAACTGCCTATTCTAAAAGACTAATTCCAAATTTAAAGATTTTTTATTTATTATTTTTAGAGAGAAGGGTAGGGAGAGAGACAGAGGGGGAGAGAGACATCAATGTATGGCTGCCTTTCACCTGCCTTCAGCTAAGGACCTGGCTTGCAACCTGGCTTGCCCTGACTAGGGAATCGAACCAGCAATCTTAGGGTTTGCAGGCTGGCACCTTACCAACTGAGCTACCTGTCAGGGCCTAATCCGAGTTTAAAGTGAGGAAAAATAAGAGCTAAAGGCATGATCTTTCCTTTTGACTTATTTTCTACTACCTGCAGAAAGAAAAAAGATTTCATGGCAAATGAAGGTGATGGACTAAGCCTCTACCACTATAGCATGGATTAGGTTGAGCCACATCAAATTGCTGATATTTGATCATTCTGATCTATAAAATCAGTAACTCCATATAAGGCTATCTAAACGTTTAATCAGTACAAAAGTGCTCTAATCCATGCTCTCCTATCTAAAAACTCCCTTGAACATTTAGAATTTGGAAGGCTGTCTGGCATAGTAGGAGCTTCATTAGCTTACAGATCTGAGCAGGTTTAAGGAATTCTTTTAAAATGCCATCAAATTACATAGAATTAGATAAAGATATTTTTGTGAAAAAAGGAACAGCAGTTTTCATTCAGCTATATACTTGGTGAGCATGAATGGATTCTGACAACAGAAATGAATCAATGTGTTATATCGTTACTATACTCCAAATAATTTTTAGGTTATAAACAAACTATACCAATTAAATAAAGTATATTTAGGTTATTTCATACATTTGTCTGACTCAATATCACTGCTCCACAAATGAGGACTCAAGAGACTCAGAGAAATTACCATTATAGCCTACTTAAGGTCATTCGGTAGAATCATCCAGAGCGTAATCTACCTACAGAGCGTAATCCTGTGGATAATTATGAAGGCCAATTAGGTTTAGATTAAACATTTTTGCAAAGAATACTCTGTAAGTGAATTAGGTTCCTTTTATTGTATCAAATAAAATATCACATGATGTCAGGATGTCCCCTATTAGCGATCCCAAGTTTGATCATTTGGTTACACAGTAACTGCAGGATTTCCCTAGCATTAATTTACTAGAAAAAGTTAACATACTTTTCCCCTTTGTGAATGTTAAGTAATCTGTTACACATTATGAATAGTTCAACAATCTCTCACCTAGTGTTTTAGCTTCCATGAGGAATCATGGAATACTACATAGGGCGTTGCAAAAATGGTAAATGTTATTTAATTCAGTCATTCCTTCTACGTTTATTAGCTAGTATTCTTTTTTTTTTTTTTAGTTTTATTCTCTTCCTCTACCACCTTTCGTTTAGTATCACAAAGACTCATTTGTAAAAATTCAATGTAGTGTAATTACAATTATGCATTTGATTTTCAAATTGTCCCAGATTTGGTAGGTAGAAACTCTTCCAGCTGGCCCCTTGTATTCTTTTGACAGGACCCCTATTAGCCTTTGAGGGCTTCCATAGTTTTTTGGCACAAGATGCTGTAAGCTGACTTTATCCTTTCCCTGCCACAGATATGGAACCAGTTATTCTACTGAGCTCTTTTTAAAGAGGCATAACATTTAGATCAGGATTTAAGTTATTGTGCCCATTGCTGTTGAAGTAGTTTATGTTATAACAGACAATTCAAAAAATTTTAACACACAGAATCCTTGACTCAAATCATATAGATCTATAAACAAATGCATAAAGATAAATGTATAAGGATAGTCACTGACTACAGTATTATTTGTTATAGCAAAAAAAAAAAAAAAAATCAACAACTTCCACTAATAAGGAGCCCATTACATTATGGTATGCACAGTATACGTCTATTAAAAAGAAACAACTACATCTATCTGTAGAAACAGACATCCATAGTGAGAAAACCAAGTTCCAGAGAGATATTTATAGTGTAATCCTATTTTTATAAAAGCAATGACAACCAAACCTGGCCACATTGGTTGCAATATCACCTGGTACACTAACAGGTAGCAGGTCTGATTCCCAATCAGAGCACATACCTAGGTTATAGGTTTGATCCCCAGTTGGGGTTTGATGGTTTTTTTTCTCTCACTTTCCCCTCCCCCTTCGCCCCACTTCCTTTCAAAAAATATGAGGATCATAAATACCTGCATACATACATACATACAAGTAATGACTGACATCCCCTAAAGCTCCTTATATACATATCTGTATATTTACGTGAGCTTGGAGAAGGAAGTGGAGAGAGATACACCAGACTACTGAAAAAGCAAAGAGTGAAGGAAAACAAAGGCAAAGGTGAGAGTGTGAAAAGACTGGAAAGAGAAACATAGAAAAAGAGGAAAAAAAAACATTCTAACAGAACAGAAAGGTATATGGTCCCTCCCTACTTAACCGTGGCTTTCACAGTTACACTTTTAGGGGTTTCTTTTGTATCTTTAAAGATACTATCTATAAATATTTAGGAGATATATATATATATACATATATATATAATTTGTTTTATACATATAAACTATATACATACTACATAGTACTCTGTAGCTTTTCTATAATTTAAATTTTATAAATTACTTTTTCATATTGATATAGAAACACTATCTCCTATCACACAACTGTATGTATACTATTCAGTGTTACTTCTCTAATTACAGAAACTAAGATTACAAAAACCTTAGGTGTCTAAGGAAATAAGATATCCAAATACGATTTGTTGCTATTGAATACAATATTTCCTGTAATGGTAGAAAATTCATCACTGATAAAAGTACAATTCATTGATATGTGAATTACTAAGGTAAACACAAATTTTAAAGCTAACAAAACTAAACAACTTAAGCATTTCTACTTCATTTTAAAATATCTTAGTGAAATTTCTTAAGCATTTCTACTGCATTTTAAAATATCTTAGTGAAATTTCTCATAGAGATTGCATAGCTTCAAAAATTTAGTGTATTAACAATGTATATCATGAGTCTTGGAATGAAAGACCTGGAATACAAAATGGCAGTTGACCATTTACTGTCTGTGTTACAAGTCATTCAACCTGTCTTACACTTCAATGTCCTTGGTTTTGAGATGATAATAAATGTAAACCTCATAGAGCTGCCATGAAGATTAAGTTAGATAATGTAATTGTTTGCACACATTAAGTTCTTAACAAATGGTACTATTATTAATAATACACCTAGCACCTTGCTAAATATTTGTACCATGCAGAAGAAATACAAAGTAATTAGTGGTTGCTTAGGTTTCATGGGATGTGGGGTTGAGGGTGATAGCTAAAGGGTATTGGGTTTCTTTCTTCTGTAAAGAACTGACTTTACTTTTTAGATCAGCTTTAGGGAAATAGGAAAACTGAGTAGAAAGTACAGAATTTCCACATGTCCCCTTACCATACACATGCATAGCTTCCCCCATTATCAACATGTGCACCAGAGTGGCACATCTGTCACAATCAATGAACCCACAATAACACAATAACTACAGACACCCAAAGTCTGTAGTTTACATTAGAGTTCACTCTTATGTTGTACATTCTAAAGATTTTGACAAATGTATAATGACATGTATTCATCACTACTCTCTTAGATGAAATGCGGAATAGTTTCACTACCCTGAAATTCCACTGTGCTTCACCTATTTGGTTTCTTTTTGAGGTGATGTAAATGTTTTAAAATTAACTATGGCCATGACTGCACATAATGGTGAGTACACTAAAAGTCATTGAACTGTACGTTTCCAATGCGTGAACCATATGATATGTGAATTATATCTCAATAAATCTACCTCCCCCACCCCCAAAAAGAAACACTAAACAAGAAATTAGTTTTACCAGGATAATTAAAAACAAATCTGGGTGGAGGGAGAGAAAGGGTCAAAGAAGAGGAAGAGTTTAGTCAAGGAACTAGTATAAATGGCCCATGGACATGGACAACATGTGGGGATTGACTGTGGGGGAGGGGCTAGGGAGGGCAGGGGAGAGCAACAGGGGAAAAATGGGACAATGTAACACAACAATAAATTAAATTTAAAATAAATAGTCCCCTCTCAAAAAAAAAAAAAAACTAAAATCTGAAGATAAAAGGATTAAAAAATAGATTGCCAGTTATAAAAATAATCACAGGTCCTGGCCAGGTAGTTTAGTTGGTTAGAGTGTCATCCCAATACACCAAGGTTGCAAGCTGGATCTCTATTCAGGGCACATATAAACAACCAACCATAAATAGGTGAAACAGCAAATCGATCTCTCTCTCTCTGTCTGTCTGTCTCTGTCTCTCAAATTATCAGAATAATCACTTTGTAAGATATGTCTACATACTATGCTGTACTCCTGAAAGTAATATAATACTGTATATCAACTACAATTTACAAAACAAACAAAATCCTGAAAGAGATAATCACAAACAAAATGTGATTCAAGTCAGAGTCTGCAGTAAAAGCTTTAGTGGTGATGAGGGCGTTAACAATGCAAGTTCTTGGCCCTTATTCCAGACCTACTGAATCACAAACCCTGGGCAGTTTATTTTTAACGAGCCCTTCTGGAGAGTCTGCTTGTTAAAATTTGGAAACTATGGGTATAGGAGCAGAGCTTCTCAAGACTTACTGTACATACAAATCATTTAGTGATCACATTAAAAGGCAGGCTCTGATTCAGTAGGTCAATAGGAGTAACAGATTCTACATTTCTAACAAGCTCTTGCGTGATGCTAATGCAGCTGGTCTATGAACTGCACCCTGAGTAGAATGGCTATAGTGAAAGGAAGTGGAGACCACATTGTGGAGGGCCAGTTAAGTTGGGAAGCAAGACAAAAACGGCTTGAAATTCAGTGTCCCTTCAAACAAGACAAGTATAAAGTTAGGTGAGAGATGGCGTGGTCCACCCCTGCTAGTACTAGATCACCTGACAAAGACCCTGTGGTGGAAGGGCAGGATGCCTTCCTTACATCTTCTGAGTTAGAGACATGCTCCCAAACATCCAAATTGTCCCCTGTCATCAACTGTGGTCTGGTCTTCTATGACTTTACTCAACTTCAAAAAAAATGTTTATATTTTTGATCAGTAATGACATTTTTGGTAAAAAGCTCACGATCAAGAGCTTAACAGAATTTAGAGCTAATATAATAAAGTCCCTTCATTTTCTAATTCAAACAGTTCCAAAATGATTAAAATGAAGTGGTCTCAGGGGCCAGGGATTAGAATTGAGCTTAGAATTGAGCTCTCTAGAACCCAGACAAGCAGACTTTCAATCCTGCTATCAATATCAACTTCAAGTTCCCTCATGCCACCAGATCTCTGCGCAGCGCTGGATACCCACACATCACCCTCACGTTTCAACATTTTTCTCTGTATTAGCTGTTAACTCCCTTCCTCACAATACTGGTGTGAGTCTCCTACCACCACTCAAACTCTTCTAACACCCAACTGGTTCCTTCCATACCCCAAATATCCCAAATTCTAGTCCTTTCCTTGTACTCTTCCAAATACCCCCAAGTCTAGGACTTGTGGAATTTCTTTCCCAACGTCAACTGTTCCTACTGCTTGCCCAAATCCTCCCTCTTCACACCAGCTCTTACAACCACTGGTTGTAGAATCAGGTGCTGGGCCATCAAATCATCATTCTCATACCAGTACCTTCATCTTCTGCATTTCATTTGAGCCTCACATGCAAGTTTACTAGCCCATTCTATAAAGTAGTACTTCCTTTTTTGACTCAAACACCTTGCATAAAAATTCCTGCGATGTCTGCTGTTCATGAACAATCCCTAATTTATTCATTCAGATCGCTTGACTTCAATCATATCCTGTCCATTTTTCAAATCAAAGAGTACTGATGTTTAAGTCTACCTTCATATTATAGCTGCCTACTCCTTTGACCAGTCCTCTCCTAAATAGTAGTGAAATAATTACCAAAAGTCTAAAAGGGAATTGTAATGGTGTACATTATACTCACATCCTTGTGGATATACTACCTCATTCTCCCAGACCAATCAGACCTTAAAGAGAGAGTTGTGTAGGGACTTTTATTTTATAAGTGTACTTACACCATGTCGCTCTTGCTCTGACCTTCAAATCCCTGTCTCTTGGAGCTGCATCTGTGCTTTACACTCCAGTCACTTGGTAGTTCCAACCACAGGCATTTAAATTCCTGGCCTCTGTTCCAACAGCCTCCTGATGCTGACTCACCAGCCCAACATTAACTTACTGGGAACAGGCCTGTTCTACTCCTGTCCAAGCTAACAGCCCAGTTCGAGGGTTCTTCTCGGGCTTTGGCTCGCACATTTGGTTTCTGTGTCTTATACCCTTCTTTCTCCTTTAAAAAGTATCTTCCAGCGCTGGATCTATTTTGAAAACTCACATCATCACATATTTGTTTTGAAAATAATGACTCTCTAGCCCTGGCTGGTGACTCAGTGGATCGAGCCAGCCTGTGAAGCCAAAGGATGCTGGTTCGATTCCCAACCAGGGCACATAACCAGGTTGCAAGCCAGGTTTCCAGCCAGGTAGCTGGAAGCAGGTGAAAGGCGACTATACATGGATGTTTCTCTGCCTTTCTTCCTCCCTCCCTCCCTGCCTGCCCTTCTCTGTAAAAATAATGAATAAAATCTTTTAAAAAAACCAACAAAACAACAATACTCTAGTTAAAAATTTGCCTGCCATAACACCCCCTACCCTATATCCATGCCATCTTTTGGGTCTGCCAGAACTCTCTATCTTGGCCCATTTTTATCTGATCAAGATTAAACTCTGAATAATGTAGTGTTAACCTCTGTTTATGTATAGATTTAGTTCCCTTAAAAAAAAAGGAATTAAGAGTAGTTGCCCCTGGTTAACAGGGGGGCAGGGGGAAGAGGAGGGACTCAGCAGGAGGATGGGCTTGCTCTCAATTGTGAAAACTGGAAAGTGCACCAGCCCGGGAGGTGAGATACCCCGTCCTGGGCTTGGATACTGCCGGCAAGACTACTCTTCTGAAGCAGCCTGCATCTGAGGACACAGCCCCGTCACACCTACACAGGGTTTTAACAGCAAAAGTGTACAATCACAGGTTTCAAATGGAATGTATGGGACATTGGGGGAAAGAGGAAAATCAGACCATACTGGAGGAATTATTTTGAAAACAGTGATATTCTTATATATGTGATTGACAGTGCAGACAGACAAAGATTTGAAGAGACGGGTCAGGAGCTAGCTGCACTATGGGAGGAGGACAAGCTGAAAACAGTGATATTCTTATATATGTGATTGACAGTGCAGACAGACAAAGATTTGAAGAGACGGGTCAGGAGCTAGCTGCACTATGGGAGGAGGACAAGCCGGGTCACATTCCAGTGCTCATCTCTGCTAACAAGCAGGCCTTGCTCAAGGCAGCCCTTGCCTCTGAAATTGCAGGACTGAACCTGCACACCATCCCTGGCCGAGTCTGGCAGTTTCCCTTTCTTCCTCCTTCCCTTCCCCTCTCTCTAAAATAATAAGTAAAATCTTTTTTAAAAAGGTGGGGTGGGAGGAATTAGTCAGGCAATTTTATTTTTCCTGGAGTTTATGCTCAGTAATCTGTGCGGCAATTTCTTACTCTTTATTATAGACTGATGCTTCCTCAACTTTAATATTCTTGTTGAAATGTAGGTTCTGACCCAGTAGGTCTGAGATGGGGCTTGTGATTATGCATTTCTAACAAGCCTCCGGGTGATGTTCTCATGTTGGTCCACAGAATACATGGTTATAGACTTCATCATAAATAGCAGTGAAACTTGTCAATCTTCTAGACATTATTGGGGTTCTCCTTAGAAATTTTCTCAAAAGATTAAGAGTCACACTGTACCTACAGACCACTAGTATAGTCAATGTTCATATTTTGACTAGCAGTTTCCCCACTTCACTCATAAGTTCCTTCAAGTATAGGACTGGGTCCAAACCCCGTCCCCTACAGTCTGTCCATTAAATTGGTTTATGTTGTGTGTATAGTTATCCATTAGATATATTTACTCTTTCAGTTACAAGGGGTGATATGTCCACATGACTGTAACTATCTCCACTTAAGCCCCTAAAATCTTTCTTCATAAAATCTACAAATCAAACTACATATTCTATTTTCATACACTGTATATGAAAGGCTGAGGCTTTCGGGCAAATTCAGTTAACAGACAGACTTTATTTATAATGAGAAATAGTAACTAAAGAAAAATCCTATATTCCTAAACCAGACGACATAATATTGCAGTATGATCACTGAATAGTGAATGCTGAGGAGCTCCAGTCACTTCCAATACCCTTCCATCATGGCAATATAGGGGGTGTCCCTTTACAGACATCTTTCTCTTTACACAAGTGTGAGGTTTTTTAAAATTAAGTTAATTTGATTTATTATCGTTGTATTACATTTGTTTCATTGTTCCCCCTTTGCTCTCCCCTGCCCTCCTACAGTCAGCCGGAACTTGTCGGCAATGCAGCAAAAGTAAGGGGCCTGCCTCTCAGGGAAGGCAGAGTTGGGGCCTGTGTCTGAATGACACACAAGCCTAATAACTTTCTGATCATTGTATTTTCTATGCTTCTTTCTCCCTAATCACTTATATAGTTGAGACAATGTACATTGTTTCCACCCCTACTTCTAGTATACAAGGTTTATGAAAATAATGCACTGAAAGTGACTATACCCAGACCCACAGAGATTAAGTGTAATCTTACTAATTAGTGCTTTAGTGGGAGCTAAGGCATCAAAAAGGGATTTAGAGGGTCTGTGGCCCAGGTGAAAGGTAGAGCCAGGCTCATTCCTTGCACTTGGAGAATCTGGGGACATGTAATATAGAGGGTAAGAGGTACTAGGTTGTGGGGAAGAGACAAGGCACTCATTCAACACTCTGCAGTCTGAAGGTACGAGGGGAGACAGTAGATAATGAGTCAGGTAGGGTTTCCTCTTCATGGGGCCCTAGATTCTGCTTGCTACCTAGATCCAGCATTTTTCCTGGTTTTCCCTGAGTAACCTTACTACTTAATGATATAGCTTGGCTGTTAGAGAATTTACGATTTATACTAGAATTCACAAATTCAAATGCTTACAAGGTCAAACAGGTAATGTAACTGTACAAATCAGAGTTGATTTAAGACCATAGGGCATAGTAAGATTCGCCAAATTCAGTACTAAGGTAATCAAATTTTTAAAAACTATTATAGATTTCAAAATCTATACCTGGAGATTTTATGGTCTAGACTTTGTAAATACCCATTTTCAGGTGATTTTTAACAAACAAAATTATCAAATGCATAATGAACACACCCTGGCTCCGTGGCTCAGTTGGTTGGAGCATCCACCAAAAAGTTGCAGCTTCAGTCCCTGGTCAGGGCACATGCCAAGGGTGAGGGTTCAATTTCTGGGACACATACAGGAGGCAGCCAATCAAGGTCTATCTGTCTGTCTCTCGCAAAAAAAAAAAAAATTAGTAAACATATCCTCGTGTGAGGATTTAAAATATACTTATGTACTGTATATAATAAACATGACTTCCCCTACCTTTAAACTTTTTATTACTAAATTCCCAAATTTATCCATTCTTGTGATCTATTTTTTTCATTCATTAAAAAAAAAAAAATCAATATTAGATAATTTAGTGAAAAAAATATCAAGACACATGTAGAATCCCTGGGTTCAAGTCCTCTTTTTCATGACTTCCTCTATGATTTAGGATGTCTTTTCTGAACCTTTTCAGGGTTATTTTGAGTTTCAAAGAAGATATATACGTGGAAGTTGCATTTTGGGGAAAAGATACACAGCTATCAGTAACTTAGAAAGCTGGCAATGAGATGCAGATTTCACAGACACAGCTCAGAAGAGAAAAAGTAAAAGAAAAATTGCAAAGAATCTCAAAGTTAAAGGAGGGATGTAACAAAACCAGCATGTCTTAAATTCTCAGGCTACCAAACATAATACTATTAACTGACTGGCTTAATCAACAGAAACTTATTTTCTCATGGTTTGGAGCCTAAAAATCCAAGATCAAGGTGCTAGCTAGCATGGTTGACTTTTGGAAAGAGCTCTCTTCCTGGCTTGCAGATGGCTGCCTTCTCACTGTGCCTCACCTGGCAGGGAGAGGGGGACAGAGCAAAGCAAGGTAACAATCTCATGATAAGGGTCCCACCCAGATGACCTCATTACAAAGGCCCGATCTCCAAATACCACCACACCGGGGGTCAAAGCTTCAACACAAGAATTTGGTGGGAGTACACAAAGCAGTCCACAGCTTTCTGTACCCCCGCCCAAATTTATATCCTTCTCACATGCAAAACATATTCATTCTACCCCATAGCCCCTAAAATCCTAACTCATTCTATCCAGTATCAACTCTAAATTCCAAAGTCTTCTCTAAATATCACCTAAATCAGGTGTGTGTGAGTCTCAAGCTATAATTTATCTTAAGGCAAAACTCTCTGGCTGTGAACCTGTAATCATACAAGTTATGTGCTTTCAAAATACAATGGTGATCAGGCATTGGATAAACATTCCCATTACAAAAGGGATAAACTGGAAGGAAGAAATGGGTGACAGGACACAAGTAAGTCCAAAACCTAGTAATCCAAATTCCTTTAGATTTTAAGGTCTAAGGATAATCCTTTATGGCTCAATATCCCACCTTCCAGGCCCAGTGGGGTGCTACCCCCTCTTTGATGCTGTGGAGTTCCACCCCCAAAAGCTCCCAGCAAGTGCCTAAGCCTTGTTGAAACTGAAGCAGTAGCCCTGATGACCTCTGAGTGGCCTTTGGGGACAATTCTCCCTGTTCTTGAAGAACAAGGACGCCTATTCACAGTCATGCAGTTCCACCATCCCCATCATCCCCGGTATTTGCAAATCCAAGGAGTCCAACAACCTTTGTTCATTTTGTCCCATCTCTATCCCCTTCAGTTCAACCTGGCAGTGTTTCTGCTCATCTAATCCCATAAACTTGTTACCAAATGGTTGTCCAGCCACACCCTTAGTGTTCTTTCCAAAGCTTTCTCATATTTTGCAAAAAAGATAGCCTTTTCAATTTTTCAATTTCTGGTTTGTTTTTGCTTAGCAATTCCTTCTTCAATCTCTCTCCCTCCTTTTGCAGTCAGGAGGAACCAAACTGCTCCATGAACACTTTGCTTAGAGATCTCCTCAGCTAATATCCAATTTCACTGCTCACAATTCCTCCTTCCACCAAACACCAGAACACAGCTCACCCAAGTTCTTTGCCATTTCATTTAACAAGGACTGCCTTCCCTACAGTTTCCAGTGACATGTTCCAAATTTCTGTTTCACAGCTCACCAGAATCGCCCTTCATGTCTATATTTCTACCTCAAACATCTTCTAGCCTCCACCCTTACCCAGTTATAAAGCTGCTTCCACAAGATTAAATATTTGTTAGAGCAGCAGCACGCTCCTGGTACCAAAATCTGTCTTAGCTTGGGCTTCCATAACAAAATACCAAAGACTGGATGGCTTACACAGAAATGCATTTTCTCACAATTCTAGGGACTAGGAAGTCCAAGGTAAAGGTACCACCATGCATGGTTCCTGTTCAGAGCTTTCGTTGTGGCCTACAGAGTGCTACCTGCCCACTGTGTCCTCACATGATTTGGGGGTAGGTGAGGACAGGTAGCAAGTTTTCTGGTGTCTTTTCTTATAAGGCCACCAATCCCATCACAAGGAACCTACCCTCTAATCTTATCTAAACCTAACTATCTCCAAAGACTATCACTTCGGCTGTTAGAGCTTTAACCCGAGTTGGGGCACAATTCAGTCCACAGCACAGCGACTCAGACAGCCTGGGTAGCAGAATGCACCTTATTTCCCCAGGAGGCTGAGAGAAAAGGGGAGAAGAGAAGGAATTAGAGAAGATTCTTTGAGTCAGTGTAACCTACCAACGGAATGCAAATTTCAGCATGAGATTTTTCCGCTGGGGATCCTGATTATCATTTCATTGTAGTTAAGTTCAAGATGTGGCTCAGTAACACTTCACATTCTTTAAAGTCATGAAAAAATGTACAGAACTTTTGTAAAAACATGATGAAAAAGACTCGAGATTCTTCAGGGAACTCTGAAGCAACTTTAGGAAACTGATCCAGGGTGAACTTCATTCATTCTCTTTGAAACGGAACTTTGTGACTGTGTCCAAATACCATGTGAAATAAAGGCCAACAGCTGGGACTAGGCAGAGGGCGGCTGCACTTGGGGAAAGATGAATGTGAAATGGAAAATGGC
Source organism: Noctilio leporinus (assembly GCA_004026585.1). Lineage (NCBI taxonomy): Eukaryota > Metazoa > Chordata > Mammalia > Chiroptera > Noctilionidae > Noctilio > Noctilio leporinus. The sequence continues at coordinate 62,666 of PVIW01005753.1, forward strand.
AAGCCCAAGAGAGAATTAACCACCTGCCATGCGCTCCTTTTAAACGCAGACTTAATATTTAATAGTTTAGAATTCATTACAGTGGCCAGAAGTACAGCAGCTTGATTTCAATACACACAGTGAGGTTACCGAGGTGAGGAAGACAAGATGAGGGTAGGCTACGTGATGCGAAGGGCCTTTCTGGTACGAAAGTCCCTGTCTGTTCTACAAGACATGGCAGCGATTCCAGACTGCCTCTAGATGAGGATATTGGCCCTGCTCTTACAAGACTAAGGGGAAAGATGCCCAGCGGTGCCAGCTTCATAAGCCCAGAAAGGAGAATTAAAATGATTAAGCTGACATCATTCATTCAAATGAACTCAGAGAGCCACCTAGAGCTGTACTTTCAGGGAACAGGAATAACCAAAGGTTTCCAGGAGAAAATGGTAAAACCAAAATAAACGAATCACCACCACCAGACCATGTTGTTGGCATGGAATGAGGTATACAGCATGTAAGCAGGAGGGAGAGAGCTCCTGCTGAGGGAAAGGGTACTGGTTCATTGGAATTCCTCAAAAGCAGGAATGAAATGAGAAACAGATCATTTCAGGAAATTAAAGGAAGGAAAAGACAAGAAAAAAAATTGAAAAAGCAACAAGAAATAGAAAATCAATAATACTAGTTAGCACTGAAAAAGATCTTGTCAGTTTAAGTCACTAGTACAGGCCTGGCCCCCCACCTTCCTCTCTCTAAATCAATAAACATATCCCAGAGTGAGGGGGGAAAAATAATGTCACTAAGTCCTGAGGGGGTTCAGATGTGCCTGTACATTGTTGACTGTAGGTTGTTTTGAGATAAGGGCAATTTGGCTGGTGGGTCAGGAGAAATTTCTACCCCTCTCTTGACTATCTGGAAGAACTTGAATTACAGGCCTTGTCCAAATAGGGCAGGACGGCCTTCTGTTTGCTAAACATCTACTTTTATCATCCTGCAATCAATCTTTGAAGCTGCCAAGTGACCATACCTCATCCTAATTCAAAATGCCTTATATACGCATTTTCCTTTTCTGTCTCTGAACTTCTTGTGCATGTGTGTCCCCACACATACATAGCTATTAAATTTGGTTATTTTCTCTTGCTAATCTGCCTTACACCTCTTTGATTATTAGACTAGCCAAAAGAACCTTGAAGACAGTTCAGGTTCCTTCCTTCCACAGTCCCACAACCCTGGGACTGAGCAGTATTGAACCAATATTAATACAGTAAGATGTAACAAAATATACATGTGCAATATAAAGAGAATAAAATGCAGAAGGTGGGAATGAAAAGCTAGCTACAATTCTGAACAAGGATAGCCTTTAGATTTGTTAAGCCCTTGAAATTACATGAAAATTCTGCTTACATTTTTCTATCGAGAGGGTTCATAGCTTTCATAAGCATCTCATGCTGGCTGGTGGCACAGTGGATAAGGCGCCAGCGTGAAAACCCAAAGGTTGCCAGTTTGATTTCCCAGCCAGGGCACATAACCAGGTTGCAAGCCAGGTCTCCAACCATAACTGGAGGCAGGTGAAAGACAACCATACATTGATGTCTCTCTCTCTCTCTCTCTCTGCCTCTCTCCCTTCCCCTCTCTCTAAAAACAATAACTAATCTTAAATAAAAAGAAGAATTTCAATGTCACTTATAAGCAACTAGTATATTAAATTATCAATCTGTGTTTTAAAAAAAAGGACAAATAGGAATGTGATATAGAAGACACATTCCTAAAATTAGCTTAAGTTCAAATGAACACTCAACCTAAATATAGGTTATACTTTAACGTGTATTTACATTCTATCTGAATTGTTATTTTTTGGACAGACCTGGTTACATAACACCTCAAAGGTTCACTCTAACACTGCTACTTTGTTTTCTTTATATCCTACTCTCCCCACAAGGAATTTTTAGATTCATTACCTCATTCATGTTCCTAATGTTGCCTAGCAAATTACGAATACACACCAAAGGCACTTCTCCATTTTAGGCTTTGATTTTGGTTTCTTAATAAATGTTAAAGACCCTTTCATAGTGAATATATTCACTAATAATAATCCTCTTAACTGGAGAGTGTGCAAAACATACTTTCAGAGAAGTGACACGTTTCTAACAGGAAGAGGTAAACAGGCATACATCCTACAAATTTTGAGACACTTCAAAAAGTTTCCAACCTGAAACTTTCTAGTGAATTTACAAGAAACAAAAACTGAACCACTGAACCCTGGCTTCTGAACACTTATCAAAAATCCCGTTGTTTGATGTTGAATTTTAAAAATTACCACCTTTCTGTAATTATGAAAACAAACTTGTGAACACACTGTTACTCCCTCCCTTTTAAAGAAGGTATAGAACGAGAAACCACTAAAGGCATTACACTTCTGTGTGTTCTTTTAAAATGACTTTAAATTATTACTATTATCAACCCCTCCCCCCACCAAAAAAAAAAAAAAAAGGAATCAAAGCAGTCCTAAGGTGAAGCAGGAACTACAACGGAAGAAAAACTGTATGTATGAGACCAATTAAACTCAAGTACAGTCCTTGAACAACAGCTAACCTTCCTGGGACTGTATATATATATATATATTTTTTTCCTTCTTCCGGGGAGGAAGTAAGTTAAGAAGCTATTTAAAAAAAAAAAAAGGCAAGATGATAAATCTCAGAGGTCAACTGAAAATGCCCAGGAAACTGCACACGAGCGCAAGGTCAGCGGGGCAGGAGGCGCCCCGCAGAGCGTCCCCGGGGTTAGGTCGCTCGGGGCTCCCAGGACCCGGCGTGCGGACGCTGCAGGGAGGCTGGAAGGGGAAGGAGACATGGGAAGGGGAAGGAGAAATGGGAAGGGGAGGGGAACGAAAAGGAAAAACGCGAGCTGGCCTCCACGTCCCGGGCTGAGAGGTCGGGCCGGAGGGGAGGGTGCCAAAGAGGCAGGGAGCCCCAACCCCGGCCTCCGCCCCGCCCCGGGGAGGACCGAGCCCGCCAGCCCCCCTTACCAGCCGGAGCAGGAAGCCCCAGAGCAGCGCGGCGGCGGCGGAAGGCAGCGGCCGCCGCGTCCCCATCGCACTGCCGGCGCCCGGCGCTGCGGCGCTGCTGCGCGCTGCTGGGCGCGGGTCGACTCGAGGTCCCGCCGCTGGGCTGCCTCCGCGGCCGAGCCGGACAGGGGCGGGTGGCCGGTGCCACCGCTGTTGCTGGGAGGCCGCGGCCGCGCCGACTTCCTCTTCCGGCCACGCCCGGAGGACGCGGAAACCCCGCGCGGGGCACGTGGAGGCCCGGGCCGGCGTCGGAGCCCGCGCGCCCCGCCGCCCTGCGCGTCTGCGTCCCGGCGCCCGCAGGCCTGGGTGTGCGGGTTACCAGCGGCCTGACCCGCCTTCTCCCGGCGGCCGCGGAGCCCGGGGACTTTTTCAAGGGCCGCCGCCCGGAAAGCGCCCCGCGCCGCTCCGTCGGCCAGTAGCGGCCCGGGCGCCCGGAGCCTGTCTGTGCGGCCGCCGGCCGCGGGCGCGTAGGTCTCCCCCGTTCGCCAAACCGCTGCGGCCACCCGGTGCGTGCGCGGCCCCTGCCTCCTCCAAACTGGAATCTGTTTCCAGTCCCCACAGACAACCCGTTGTCTACACAGCAGCCTAGAGGGAGCCTTTTAGAAGTGTAAGTCAGCTCATGCCACTCCCCGTCCCACTTGGAACAAAGTTAAAATCCTGGTCTGACCCACAAAGTGTTCATAATGCGGTCCCTGCCTTCTTCTCTGACCCCGTCTTCCCTACTTCCCCGCCCTGCCCTGGGGGTGCATTCGGTTCTCGGTGCTTTGTAGACCTGCTGCTGCAGTGCTCTTCTCTCTGATTACCTGGCGCATTGGCATTCCCTGGTCAGCTGTTGTCCCTTCCCCAGGGGGAACTTCCTGACATATGCAATCTAACTTGGCCACCTACTCACTCTCATGTAATGGTTTATTTTAATTCTCTACTTTCATGTATATAGTACTTTCATATGTATGTATAGTACTTTCATTCGTATGTCACCTACCACTTGATATCAAGACTGTCTTGGCATTCTTCACTGCTACACCCCTTACACCTATATAACACACAGCGTAGAGTAAGTCCACAGCTATTTTTTTGATGAATATTTAATATGGAACACTGAATAGGATGTCCTCCCTGCCATCCCACAGCTCAGTTTAGTGGGAGACACAGGTGTGGGAGCAAACAGTTCAGGGTGAGTGAGGGACCTTTCGTTTGCACTAGATGGTTTAAGAGCATCCCAGGGACATACGGACAGGGCGCCAAGAAAAATTCCAACTTAAGTTGAGTCTAGAAGGGTGAGTTAATTTTTTTTTAAAGATTTTATTTATTATTTCCAGAGAGAGAGGAAGGGAGAGAGGCAGAGAGGGAGAGAAACATCCATGTATGGTTGCTGTTTACCTGCCTCCAGCTACAGACCTAGCTGGAGACCTGGCTTGCAACCTGGTTATTTACCCTGACTAGGGAATCAAACTAGTGACTTTCGGCTTCACAGGCCGGCACCTTATCCATTGTGCCAGCAGCCAGGGCTAAGGGCAAGTTAATTTTAGCCAGACAATGGGTAGGGGAAGGGGGAGACTTCCAGGAAGAGTGAACCATTAGTGTCAAAGCCAAAGGTGACAGTGGAGGAACTGCAAAACTTGAGCTTGGCTGAAGTTACAAGTGGTGAAAGATGAAGTGAGACAAGAAGGCAGAGGCCAAATCAGAAATAGATTGGATGATTTGCTTGGGGCTTTAGGGTTCACCCAGTTTGTGGTAGAGAGCAAATGAATAATAAGTAAAACATGACAGACAATTTCACTTTGACAAAGCTCTCTGGTGGCAGGTGAGGTGGCAGGTGTTCTGAAACCGAACAAAGTGGAAAGAAGCCGGGAGACCTGTTACACAACTGCCGTAATCTAACCCCAAGCCAGGGATCACGAGGGCCCCAACTGAGATTGTGGATCTAAAAGATTTGTAGCTGAATTTCATAACTGAGAGGACAGAGAGGTGGAGGAGAGGAGGAATGAGGTCTAGAATCTTGCCCTAGGCCCTTGATTGAGATGGTCTTCACAAGAAGTGGGGTTGTGGTAGAATGGGTGAGGGAGAGGAAATACTTTGGGGCTTGAATTTGGAATGCTTGTGGGACATCCAAATGTAAATGTTTTTGTAGGTTGCTGGCTAAGTGGATTGGTCCAAAGCTTGCTGGCATAATGAGCCCAGAACTCAGGTCTTCTGCCTGTCAATCCCACACTCTTCACATGTAGCTGCCTAAAGCAAGCCAGGTTCCTCTTGTAAAATGGTGAGATGACTTTAAATATTTTTTCTGCCCGTAGTAGCCCGTTGCCTAATGAATCTCCAAGGTGGCTTCTGAAGCTGTCCGAAATCTATTTTTTCTTTCTACATTTATGCACATTTTTTCCTTCCCCCCAGTTTGAGAAACTTGTGTTCCTGAAGCTAAAGAACCTGTGTTATACTCTTGTTCCTTATCCAGTTTCTTTGCCTGCCTTAGTTGTCTCAGCTGAAAAATGTGGACAGCAATACCTGTTCTGCCTGCCTCACATGATTATCCTAAAAAGTACATATCTATAGTTTGGATAAAAACACTCTGAAAACTTTTGTTTTAATTTTTAAAGGAGGCGGCGGGGGTGGGAGGGAGGGATAGAAGGCTGTGTCGTTGCTGTCGTCCACAGAGTCTGCACTGTTTGTCATAACTCTGCTGCCACCATGGTTTCTCCTTGGTCAAAGTCCCTATGCAGGATAAAGTCAAGGAAAGTAGGAGGGTTATTGGAAGATTAAAAGATTCCTGATTAATGACTTGACTAGTGGAAACGGCTGTTAAAATTTATTTGGAATATACCTTTATTACACATGAATTTCCCTACAAGTATTAGATAGGATAAAGGGTGTCTGGATAATTTTTAGTTAATATCTTTATTCTCTAAATAAGCTATATATAAAATCCAATTATGGAAAATAAGTATCATCATAGGCTGTTTTAATTTCTAAATGGATTTAGTTAATGGGATTTTTTTTCTTTTTTACCATGGTTAAAAGATATATATTATTGGTTGTCAGAACCTTTGTAATTGTAGTAAGTGTCCAGGAAACACTGGCTCCATTTTACAAAAGAGGAACCTGCTAGGTTGATAACAAAAAGAGAGGAACTAAAACCCAATCCCATACCCCAGCATATTAGAACATTCCCACAGCCTGTGTGTGCTGTGACGGCATGGCGCTTTTTCACTCTGGTGATACTGATGAAGTGTTGGCAAGGAGTCCCAAAGACTTTCTTGGGCACTCCAGAGAATTCCTTTAGTATAGAGCAGTGATTCTCAATCTTGACTTTTATTAGAATCACATAGAAGAGCTTTAAAGGATACCAATGCCTGGTCCCACTATTCCCCCTTCCCCAGTGCAGATCCTAAATTTAATTGGTCTGGTTGTAGCCTGTGTGATAATTTTTAAAGCTCCTTGGTTAATTCTAATATGCAACCACGGTTGAGAAATTTTGGCTTAGTAATTCATTTTTAAATTAATTTTTATTTTCCAATTAAAATTATATTAGTTTCAGGTGTACATAATGAGTAGATGTTTATATAACTTAGGAATGAATGATTACTCTGATAAGTCTAATACCTATCTGACACCGTAGATAGTTATTACACTATTATTGACAGTATCCCCCCTGTGCTGTACTTTACATTCTTGTAATTTTTGTAACTGGCAGTTTGTACATCTTAATCTCTTCCCCCTTTTCATCCATCCTTCCCACCCCCTTCCCATCTGGCATCCAATAATTTGTTCTCTGTACCTATGAGTTTGTTTCTGTTTTGTTTGTTTGTTTATTTTGTTTTTTAGATTTCACATATAAGTGAAATCATATGATATTTGTCTTTCTAGTCAGTGATCTTAAAATGTGCTTTCTGAACCAAGCAGTGTCATCAATGTCATGGAACTATGGGAAATACAAACTCCTCTAGGCTTACTAAACTAGAAAATCTGGGATGCAGCCTAGTAATCAGAGTTTTAATAAGCCCCCCTAAGAAACTCTGGTGCATGATGAAGTTTGAGAATTATTGGTTATTCCTTAACTGAGCCTGCAAAGTTAAAATGAAAAACAAACCCTATGCTCAAATATTAACCAAACTGAAAGGAAAAACAGACAACTCCATTATTATAGTTAAAGGTTTCAACATTTCTCAATAATTGAAAGAACAAGCAGCTAAAACATTAGTGAGGATACAGAAGACTTGATGAACACCATCAACCAACTTCACCTAACTGGCATTTATTGGACACTCCACCCAACAACTGTATTATACGTATTACCTTTGCACATACAAAAGAGCTTTGCCAAAATAAACCATTTGGCCAAAAAACAAGTCTCCATACAGTTCAAGTTTTCAAATCATATAAAGTATGCTCTTTGACCACAACAGAATTAAATTAGAAGTCAATAACTGAAAAATACCTTAAAGATCCTTAAATAATTAGAAACTAAACATATTTCTAAATAACCCATGAACCAAAGGAGGAATCACAGGGAATTAAGAAAATATTTTGAATTCAAGGAAAATGCAAACATGACATACCAATGTTGTAGGATGAAGCTAAAGCTTTTTAAAAAAGTGCTTAAAAATATGTAACACTCAGCCCTGGCTGGTGGCACAGGAGATAAGGTGCCAGCCTGCAAATCCAAAGGTCAATGGTTCGATTCCCAGTCAGGGCACATAACCAGGTTGCAAGCCAGGTTTCCAGCCAGGTTGGTAGCTGGAGGCAGGTGAAAGGCAACCACGCACTGATGTCTCTCTCCTTCTCTGCCTCTGTCCCTTTTCCTCACTCTAAAAATAATACATAAAATCTTTATATATATATATATATATATATATATATATATATATATATATATCTCAATAATAGGATGGTATAAATATTTTAAATCAATGACCCAAGCTTCTATCTTAAGAAACCAGAAAAATGCCAATGAAATCCAAAGGTGGGCAGAAGAAAAGAAATGAAAATATCTGAGCAAAAATAATAAATCAGAAAACAAAAGAGCAATAAAGAAAATTAGTGATGTCAAAAGATAGGCTTTTTAAGAAGATTGAAAGAATTGGGAAAATGTAGCCAGACTGATTAAGGGAAAAAGAGAAAAAATACAAATTACCAATATTAGGAAGAAGAAAGGAAATATTACTAAAAGTCTTCAAAACATTAAGAGAATAATAGCAAGTAAATATTATAAACAACTTTATGCCAGTAAAATTAACAAGTCACATGGAAAAATTCCTTGAAAGACAAACTACTCAAAAAGAAATAGATATTAGTGATAGTAAGATTAGCTATTTTAAAAATTAGTCATGTTAAACTTTCCCACAAAAAACATTCAGGTTCACATAGCTTCAATGGTGAATTTTACCAAACATTTAAAGTAGAAGTAATGCCAATTATATACAAATATTTTCAAAACTTGAAGAGGGGGTGTGACTTCTCAGCTCATATTATGAATCTAGCATACCCTGATACCAAAACTAAATGAAAGAAAACTACAGACCACAAAGAAGGAAACCATCAACAAACTTCAGAGACAACCTACTGAATGGGAAAAGATTTGTAAATGATACGTCATACAATGGGTTAATATCCAAAATATGTAAGGAACTCATACAGTTTAACTCAAAAAACAAAATAAAACAAAACAACAACAAAACCAAACAACACAAACCATCCACTTAAAATATAAGCAGAGGACCTGAATAGGCATTTTTCTGAAGAAGATAGATGGCTAACAAATACTGAAAAGATGCTCAACATCACTAATCATGAGGGAATTGTAAATCCAAACCACAATGAAATATCACCTCATACCTGTCAGAAAGGCTATCATAAAAAAAACAAGTAATAAGTGCTGGGGAGGAAGTTAAAAAGAGACCCCCCACCCTTGGTAGGATTGTAAATTATTGCAGCCACTATGGAAAAGAGTATGGAGAGTACTCAAAAAATTAAAATTAGAGCTACCATACACTCAGCAATACCACTTCTGGGTATTTATCTGAAGAAAACAAAAACACTAATTTAAAAAGACACGTGTAGCCCTGTGTTCATGTGTAGCATGTGCAATAGCCAATATATGTAAGCAACCTAAGTGTCCATCAATAGATAGTTGGATTAAAAAGAAATGGTACATATGTACAATGGAATATTATTCAGCAATAACGAAGAATGAAGTCTTAACCACTTATGACAACAAATGGATCTGGAAGATACACTAAGTGAAGTAAGTCATACAGAAAACAACAAATACCATACACTTTCACTTATATGTTGAATGTAAAACAAAATAAAACAAATGAACAAACAAAACAAGAGAAATAGATCCATAGAGTGAGAAAACAATCTGATAGTTGCCAAAGAAGAGGAGGTCAAAGGGATAGGTGAAATTAAAAACTACAGACCGATAGTTTGATTCATGAATATAGAATCAAAACTCCTTAGCATAATTTTAGCAAATTGAATAATGACACATTAATTATAATTAGTATTCATCCAAAATATGCAAGATTGCTTCAACATTTATAAATTAATGCAACTCACCACATTAATGCTAACACCACATTAAAGGTCAACACTTAAAAATCAGCTGTAATTCTCTATACTAGCCACAAACAATTAGATATTGAAAAAGAAAATACCATTTATCTATCATAACATCAAAAACTATCAAATACTTAGGCATAAATTTTACAAATTATGTGCAAGGCAAACATTAAAAACTATAAAATATTGCCATGAAATATTACAGGGGAAGTCAATGTTGTCAGTTCTTTCTAAATTGATCTTTAGAAACAATGCAATGCCAATAAAAATGACAGCAGGTAGTGTTTGTTTGTTTTGTGGAAACTGGGATGCCTACTACAAATTTATATAGCAATTTTAAGGAGCTTGAAATAGCCAAAATAATTCTTAATGAAACAAATGGAGGACTTTACCTGATTTCAAGACTTTTTAAAAACTTACAGTAGTTGAGTGTGATAGTGACATATATATAGACATATAGATCAATGAAACAGCATAGAGAGTCTGTAATTAGATCTACACATACTATAAAGCCAATTGATTTTCCACAAAGGCCAGGACAATTCAATGAGGAAAAGCTAACCTTTTCCACAAACAATGGGGGCTGGAACAATTGTGTATCTGTGCTCTAAAAATGAAACATCCCCAAAGGGAATATTCTTACCTCATGACATATTCTAAACTTAATTTGAAATAGATTAAAGACGTAGAAAGAAAGGCTAACACCAAAAAATTTCCAGGAAGAAATCTCACTGACTTTTCATTAGACAAGCATTTCTTAAATAAAACACACACACACACACACATATACACCACCATAATAAAAATTGATAAACTTCATCAAAATGAAAAATGTCTGCTCATTGAAAGGTACTATTAAGAAAAGAAAAACCTAACCACAGACTGGGAGAAAATTTTTGTAGAGCACATATACAACAAAGAATTTTATTTAAAATATGGAAGGAACACTCATAACTCAATAATAAGAAGTTTAGCCACAGTGATCAGATAAGAAAAATAAATAAAAGACAACCAAATTGGAAAGGAGGAAGTAAAACTGTTATTATTTGCAAATGACATGATAATGTACATAGAAAACCTTATAGTCTCCACCAAAAAACTATTTAACATAGTAAGTGAATTCAGCAAAATAGAGGGATACAAAGTCAATATTCAGAAATGGATGGCATTTTTGTACACCAACAATGAAGTATCAGAAAAGAAACTAAGAAAAAATCACATTTATGATAGCAACAAGAAAAATAAATTACCTAGGAATAAACTTAGCCAAGGAGGTAAAAGACATACTTGGAAAACTATAGACTACTGAAGAAGGAAATTGAGGAAGATACAATTAAATGGAAGCATATACCATGTTCATGAACAAGAATAATTAACATCATTAAAATGTCCATACTACCCAAAGCAATATGTAGGTTCAATGTAATTCCTATTAAAATGCCCTTGGCATATTTCACAGATCTAGAGCAAATATTTTGAGAATTTATATAGAACCAAAAATGACCCCAAATAGCTCTGCAATCTTGAGAAAGGAGAACAAAGTTGAAGGGATCACAATACCTGATATCAAACTATATTACAAGGCTACTATAATTAAAACAGTCTAGTACTGGCATAAGAACAGACACATAGATCAATGGAACAGAATAGAGAGCCCAGAAATAAACCCAAGTCTCTATGGTCAATTAATATTTGACAAAGGGGGCATAAGCATGCAATGGAGTAAAGATAGCTTCTTCAATAAATGGTGTTGGGAGAATTGGACTGGTACACGCAAAAAAAAAAAAAAAAAAAAAGGCCACCAACTTACACCATACACTAGAATAAACTCAAAATGGATAAAAGACTTAACTATCAGGCATGATACCATAAAAGTCTTAGAAGAAAACATAGGCAGTGAAATTACAGATATCCCATGTAGCAATATTTTTGCTGATATGTCTTCTAAGGTAAGGGAAATAAAGGAAAAAATAAACAAATGAAACTACATCAAAATGAAAAGATTTTGCATGGCTAAAGAAACCATCATCAAAATGAAAAGGGAACCAAATGTATGGGAGAGCATACATGCCAATGAGACCTTGGACAAGGGTTTGATCTTCAAAATATGTAAAGAACTCATATGACTCAACACCAGGAAGACAGACAATCAAATTTAAAAATGGGCAAAGGACTTGAATTGGCACTTCCAAGGACAGATAGTCCATAGATGTACATGTATGAAAAATGATCAACATCACTAGTCATCAGAGAGATGCAAATTAAAACCACAATGAGATACCACCTCACACTTGTCAGAATGGCCATCATTAATAAATCAACAAACAACCAGTGCTGGCCAGGATATGGAAAAAAGGGAATCTTGGTACACTATTGGTGGGAATGCAGACTGGTGCAGCCACTGTGGAAAACAGTAGGGAATTCCCTCAAAAAACTAAAAGTGGAACTGCCTTATGACCCAGTGATTCCACTGCTGGAAATATACCCTAAGACACATGAAAACCCATTTCAAAAGAATGCATGCACCCCTATGTTCATAGCAGTGTTATATACATTAGCTAAGTGTTGGAAACAGTCCAAGTGACCATCAGTGGATGAATGGATTAAAAAACTATGGTACAACCCTGACTGGGGTGGCTCAATGGATTGAGCACTGGCCTGCAAACTGAAAGGTCACCAGTTCGATTCCCAGTCAGGGCACATGCCTGGGCTGCAGGCCAGGTCCCCAGTTGGATCTGTGCAAAGACAACCAATCAGTGTTTGTCTCATTCTCTTTGTCCTTCCCTTCCCCTCCCTCTAAAAATAAATAAAAATAAAACCTTTAGGGGATGAATGTAATATAACAACAATAAAATTTAAAAAACAAAAAACAACAACAACAAAACTATGGTACATTTACCCAGTGGAATACTACACAGCAGAAAGAAAGAATTTCTGCCTTTTGTGACAGCATGGTTGAAACGGGAGACTATTATGCTAAGTTAAGTGAGCCAGTCAGTGAAATACAAATACCATATGATCTTACTTATAAGAGGAATCTAACGAACAAAATAAACTAATAAGCAAAATAGAACCAGAGACATGGAAACATAGAACAAATTGACAGTTGCCAGATGAGAGGGGAGAAGGGAGAATGGTGGAAAGAAGGGGAAAGGACTAGTCAAAGAACATGTATGAATGACCCATGGACTTGGACAGACAGTGGTGTGGGGATTAACTGTGAGAGTGGGGGTTGGAATGGGTGGATGAGGGCAAATGGGGAAAAATTGGGACAACTATAATAGAATAAACAAGAATAATAAAATAAGAAAGAAAATTTAAAAAAAAAGTAAAAATCCAACTAAAATGAAAATATTTGAATAAATATTCACCAAAAGGGGAAATATATATATTTGGAGAGAAAGAACAAATAAATACATGGAAAGATGCTCAACATCATTATTCATCAGAGAAATGCAAACTAAAATCATTAAATACCTGCTAGAATGGGTAAAATGAAAAAAAAGTGTTGGCAATGATAATGGAGGAACCAGAACTCTCATATATTGCTGCTGGGAATGTAAAATAATACAATTGCTTTGGTAAACTGACAGTGTCTTATACAGCTATACAAGCACTTACTATATGGGCCAACCATTTCATTCCTAGGCATTTATCCAAGAGATGAAAACATATTTCCATGCCCTGAGCAGTGTGGCTCAGTTGGTTTGGTGTCATCCAGCAAAGTGAGAGGTCATTGGTTCAATTCCTGGTGAGGGCACAGCCTAGATTGAAGGTTCCGTCCCTAGTTGGACAGTACAAGAGGCAACCAATAAATGTTTGTCACATTAATGTTTCTCTTCCTCTCTCCCTTCCTTTCGCTTAATTAATTAATTTAAAAAGTATATGTCTATGTAAAAACTTGTACATGATTATATAAAGCATTCTATTTGTAATAGTTAAAACAATAAACAATCCAAATATCTACCAAGTAAATTAATAAACAAATGTGATTTGAAAACAAACAAATCAAAAAAATAACCCAGACTTCTGGCTGCTTTCTCTGTTGCTTCTACTGTCCACACAGCCTCAGGAAAAGAAAAGAGACCTCAAACTTTCCAGTTCACTTTTTCTTCCAGGAAACTATTGAGCACAGGAATAAAGATGGCTGCCAAACCAGAAGAAGACAACTGCATCAATTTTGTGGAAATGAAATTTATTGACAACACGCTTTACTTTGTAGCTGAAGATGATGAAAACCTGGAATCAGATTATTTTGGCAAGATTGGCTATACATTGTCAATCATACGAAATATAAACGACCAAGTTCTCTTCATTTCCAAGGAAAACAATCCTCTGTTTGAAGATGTGACCGATGCTGAATGTTCTGATAATGCACTCCGGACTCTAATTATCATAAATATATATAAAGAGAGCCTTCCTAGAGGCTTTGCAGTAGCCATCTCTGTGAAGTGTAATAAAATGTTTACTCTCTCCTGTAAGAACAAAATGATTTCCTTTAAGGAAATGGATCCTCCTGATCATATCTATGATGAAGGAAATGACATCATATTCTTCATGAAAGATGTTCCAGGACATCACGATAAGGCACAATTTGAGTCTTCATTATATAAAGGGTACTTTCTGGCTTGTAAGAAGGAGAAGGATTTTTTCAAACTCATTCTGAAAGAAAAGGACACACGGGATGAATCTGTAATGTTCACTGTTCAAAATAAGAAGTAGATATTAAAATTACATATCTAGTAATTTTAAAATTATATATCTAGAGTCTAGTAAAGACTAGAACTTTCTGTAGTCTTTTTGTTTGCTTGTTTGTTTGTCTTTCAAAAAGGTTGTAAGACTCTGAACCTGTTACTGTAGTGATGAAATAAAATGTATAGTGGTCTCAAAATAAATAAATAAATAAAAATAACCCACAAACTCAAGGGTCACTGGTTTGATTCCCAGTCAGGGCAAGTAACCAGGCTGCAAGCCAGGTCGCCAGCCAGGTCACCAGCTGAAAGCAGGTGAAAGACAGCCATACACTGATGTTTCTCTCCCTTTCTTCCTCCCTCCCTGCCCTTCTCTCTAAAAATAATGAATAAAATATTTTTTAAAGATTTTAAAAATAACATAACAAGGAATTTCCACAGTAAAGAAGAATGAACCATTGGTGTTCATTGAAATGCAGATTAATCTCAAAATCATGAATCTGAGTAAAAAAATCCAGTCCAAAAAAAAAAAAAAAAGAGTATATAATGTCTGATTCTATGTATATAATATACTGAAAAATAGAATCTTACCTATTGTCACCACAAGCAGATCTGTTCTTCCCTGGGGAAGGCTTGGGTGGAAAAGAAATGGGATACTAGGATATATAAGAATATTTGGGAAGATTATAGAAATATTTGTTATCTTTATTGTGGTGATGGTTCACAAACGTATATCAAACCTCATCAGATTGTACATGTTAAATGTGTACAATTTATTATAGCTAGTTATACCACAATAAAACTGTAGAAAAAAATAAAACATGAAAAATGATATCCAAAAAAGATTCTATGCCCATACCTCATCACCAAGAAGTTCTGATTGATGGTCTGTCTGGAGTAGGCACAGACATCATTATATTTTGAAAGCTCCCTTGTTGATTTTACTATGCAGATGGGGCTGGGAAAGACTGGTATAGATAAATAAACTCCTTTTACTAGTAAATGCAAAGAATTTCTAGGCATTTCCAGTCAGGGAAGCTGTGGACCAGATCTTAGTCCTTCTTCTCTCTCTAGAAGTAGAAAAAAGTATCCTACCAGTTCTCATTTAGTGTTTGTGTTTGTTGGAGTTGAGTCACTGTGGGTATCTATCATTAACACAACTTTAAGGAGACAGCGTGCTTATCATTTTTTTAAAACAATTCTATTCAAGTAAAATTGACAGATAAGGATTTAAGGTACAAATTGATGCTTTGATATATATATGTTATGAAATGGTCACCACAAACTAATTAATATATCCACCATCTCCACATAGTTACCGTTTTCTTTTGTGTGTGGTGAGAAGACTTGAGATCTATATACTCTTAGTACATTTCAATTATACAATACAGTAATGTTAAGTATAATCACCATGCTATCTATACATGAAATCTCAGAATTTACACATTTTTGCATAGCTGAAATTTTGTACCCTTTAACCAACACCACTCCATTTCCCCACCTTCCCCCTGACCCAACTCCTGGCAACCACCATTCTATTTCTGCTTCTATGTGTTTGACCATTTGGAATCATAAGAAAGTGAGATCAGTCAGTATTTGTCTGAGTCTGACTTACTTCACTTAGTATAATGTCCTCCAGGTTCATTCATATTTTTGAAAATGGCAAGGATTCCTCCCTTTTTAAGGTTAAATAATAGTTGATTAAATATATATACCATTTCTTTTTTATCCATTCATTCATGAACAGACATTTTGAGTTGCTTCTGTGTCTTGGCTATTGTAAATAGTGCTGCAATAAATATGGAAGTGCAACTATCTCTTTTGAGATCTTGATTTCAATTCTTTTGGATATAGTTACTGAAGTGGGATTGCTAGATCATGTAGTGGTTCTATTTTTAATTTTTTGAATCCTCACCTGAGGATATGTTTATTGATTTTAGACAGAAAAGATCTCTTTTCTCTCTAAAAGGAGGGAGAGAGAAAGGGAAGAAGGGAGTGGAGAGAGTGAGAGAGCAAGAGAGAGAGAAAGAAATCTGTTGCCTCTTTTGTACATTGTAACCAGAAATTGAACTGCCAGCATCCTGGTGCACAGAACTATGTTCTAACCAATTGAGCCACACAGCCAGGGCTATTTTTAATTTCTTGAGGAAACGCTGCACACTGTTTTTCCTAAGGGCTACACTATTTTACATTCCTACTAAGTGTGCACAAGGTTTCCAATTTCTCAACATCTTGCCAATACTTATGTTTCGGGGCTTTTGATAATGGTCATCCTAAGAAATTGAGGTAATAACTCATTATTGTTTTGATTTTTGTTTGATGGTTAATTATGTTAAGTATCTTTTCATATACCTGTTAGCTATATATATGTCTTCTTTGGAGAGATGTTGTTTGTCGAAGTCCTTTGCTCATTTTAAAATTGGGTTATTTTTTGCTCTGACTGGTGTAGCTCAGTGGATTGAGTACCAGCCTATGAAACAAATGGTCATCAATTTGATTCTCAGTCGGGGCACATGCTTGGGTCGAAGGCCAGGTCTCTGGTTGGAGGTGCTTGAAAGACAACCACACATTGATGTTTATCTCCCTCTCTTTCTCCCTCTCTTACCCTCACTTTAAAAATAAAATCTTTAAGAAATAAAAAAATAATTAAATTGGGTTATTATTATTATTTTACTGTTGAGCTGTAGAAGTTCTTTATGTACTTTGGAAATTAACACCTTATCGGATATATGTTTTGCAAATACTCTTTCCAATTCATTGATTGCTTTTCACCTTGGTAATTCTTTCCTTTGCTGTGAAGAAACTGTTCAGTTTGATGTAGTCCCGCTGGTTTATTTGTTTTCATTGCCTGTGCTTTTGGTCCTAGCTGTGATATCATTATCAAGGTTAATGGCAGAAAGCTTTTCCCCTATGTTTTGTTCTAAAAGTTTTACAGTTTCAGGCCTTCTGTTTAAGTCTTTAATCCATTTTGAGTATTTTTTGTGCTTATCACTTTTTTATGGGAATAATCAAGGTTACTCTTTCAGCCTCAATAATTATCTTGTCCACAGACTAAATAGCTGCTTAGAATTTTCTAGTTTTGTTTTTCTGTAGAGACTACCAGGAGTTGGTTAAATGCTTTCCTCCCCTGATACTTGTTTATGAGGCATTTCTCCTTGAGCAGAACATGTGACTTGAATGCTTCCTGGTTCACAAGAGGTGACTAGTATCAGGTGAGCTGTCAGCTATGATTTCATTACTAGATCTTCTCTGTACCTGTTTAACATATACATTTATTACTGTGCTTGACAGACCTGCCTCTCTGCTGGAATTTTATAAATCAATGAAACATAGTAGACACTTCCTACATAATAGGTGAATTTAAATAATAACTTGAATCTTGGCATGCAGAAAAGAAGTGTTCAGAGGATGGAAATTTTAGGAGAAAGAATTTCATGAAGCTCAGAGTTGTGGGATAGGGTGTGATTAAAGTGATAAACCAAAATTCAGGCTCTAGTCACTTCCTCTTAGGAAATCTTTGTAAGCTCTCAGCAATGAACTTCTATTTGTTTTAGTTTTTAATACAGTTTTTCTTTTAAAAATTTTAAAGTATATTTTATTGATTATGCTGTTATAGTTGTCCCAAATTCTTTTTCCTTTGCTCCCCTCCACCCAAAATCCCCATTCCCTCCAGCAGCCCACCCCCCCTTAGTTCATGTCCATGGTTTGTGCATATAGGTTCCCTGATTCTACCCTTTCCCTTGTTATTAACTTCTCCCTGTCTGTCTCGTACCCACCAATTATGTTTCCTAATTCCTGAAACATTTCCCATTTCACCCTCTTCCCCCTCTCAACTGATAACCCTATGATTCCCATACCTATGATTCTGTTCCTATTCTAGTTGTTTGCTTTGTTTGTTTTTATTTTTTAGGTTTTGTTGTTGATAGTTGTGAGTTTGTTGTACTTTCAATGTTCATAATTTTGACCCTCTTTTTCTTAAAAATGTCCCTTTACAATTTTATATAATAATGGCTTGATGGTGATGAACTCCTTTTGTTTTACCTTGTCTGGAAAGCACTCTATCTGCCCTTCCATTCTAAATGATAGTTTTGCTGGATAACTCTATCCAGCAACCTATCTTGGTTGTAGTTCCTTACTTTCCATCACTTTGAATATTTCTTGCCAGTCCCTTCTTGCTTGCAAAGTTTCTTTTTAGAAGTCAGCCAATAGCCTTATAGGAACCCCTTTGTAGGTAACTCTCTTCTATTGCTGCTTTTAAGATTCTCTCTTTATCTTTGATCTTTGGCATTTTAATTATGATATGTCTTGATGTGGTTCAATTTAGATCTAGCTTGTTTGGGACTCTGTGCTTCCTGGACTTACATGTGTATTTCCTTTTCCAAATTAGGGAGGTTTTCTTTCATTATTTCTTTCACACAAGTTTTCAATTTCTTGCTCTTCCTTTTCTCCTTCTGGCACCAGCAATGATTCAGATGTTCGTATGTTTAAAAGTTGTCCCAGAGATTCCTAACACTCTCCTTGTTTTTCCCCATTCTGTACTGGTTGACTGTATATTTCCTTATGTTCCAAATCATTGATTTGAATGATGTTTTCCTTTCCTTCACCATTGGTTTCATGTATATTTTCCTTTGTTTTATTTGGCCTACCCTTCATTTCTTTTCTTTTGTGTTTGCCGTATATAAGCACATCTGTTAAGTCTGTGAGCATCTTTATCACCAGAATTTTAAATTGTGCGTCTGTTCTTGGTGTTAAGACCTCCACAAAGTGCTATTGTCTGTACAAATCAGTGTGACTACGAGGAGCTGTGGCTGATTTTAGAGGTAGCTGGGAAAGGCACTGCCTCGCTCATTGCCAAGCACCCCAGGCATAACAGATTGTCTCACTTGTTACTAAAAATCCCCCTCTGGCTCCAGATGAATTAATTAATTGACATGGTTTTCTTGCTTGAGCACTAGAGTATTATCTATTGGCATGTGGAGACTACTCTGGGGCTTTCACTGTTTCTGTTTGACTTTTTCGCTTAGCATGATATTCTCAAGGTTACTCTCGGCTTCAGAAACCAATGTCACTGATTTATAGGAGACCCCAGATTAATAAACTACCACCCATAGCAAGTAAATGCAATCATGCACAAGATACTTTCAAGCTTCTAAGATGTCATTCATTACACAACAGTATATTCCATATGACCTCTCTGGCTCTGTTTTGCTATAATTCTATGGGCTATTAACTGCTTAGGGGAAAACAGACTCAGGACTTTTTACTAATAGTGCAATTCAACAAACTATATTGAGCCCTTAGTATGTGAAAGATGAATAAAGAATATTTTTGGTGATAATCAGCATCTTTCCTCCCCTCAGATCAATGATGACACCAATTCAGAAAAAAAGATGAAAACTTTAAGTCAATATTTTATCAAATGTCTAATTTGACAGGAATGTTAGTTGTATTCGTAACCATATGTCAATTAATCCCATGAGTTATTTGCTGAAAATATAAATCATATCATTATATTTTCCCATGAACAAGCCTTGACAGGATTAAACTCCCCTCCCTCCTTGTTTTTCATTAACCTACACCCGGCATTCTGTGTCAGGTGTACATACCAGAGATCACGGTGATAGGGCCACATAATATTGCCAGCCCAGTGTAGGCATTAGTGTATGACCCAGTCAGCAAGTGCAGCCGGTCATTTCCAGCCATTTGGATCAGCTGAAATGAGAACATCAATTTAAATGAAAGTGCATTTAGGGTGGTGACCCACTGTCACGAGATACAGACTTAAGACCAGGAGTTTAAAATTTAGTAATGAAAGTGTGAACACAGGAAATAAAAGTGAGAGAAGTATTTTACAGTTTATGAAATGTTTAAGGCGTACAATGTGATGACTTGATATACATATATATTATAAAATGATTACCAAAGTAAAATACATTACCTCTCATAGTTACCTGAGTTTCTTAAAGATCTCCTGTATCAAATTTCAAGTATAAATACAGTCTTCTTAACTATAGTCATTATGCTGAATATTAGATCCTCAGAACTTACTCATAACTGTAAATTTGTGCCCTTTGACCAACATCTCCCCATTTCTTCCATCTCCCAGCCTCTAGCAACCACTAGTTTACTCTCTATTTCTATGAGTTCAGCATTTTTAGGTTCCACATCTAAGTGAGACCATCCAGTACTTCTCTTTTTTTGCCTGATTTATTTCTCTTACAATAATATCTACAAGATTCATCATTATTGTCACAAATAACAAGATTTCTTCTTTTTATGGCTGAATAATATTCCATTGTGTACTGTATATTTACCATATTTTCCTCATTCATTTATCTGTCTACGGATACATAGATTTTTTATGTCTTGTCTATTGTGAATAGTGCTACAATGAACATGGGAGTGCAGATATCTTGTCAAGTTCCTGGTTTTATTTCCTTCAGATACATACCAAAAAGAGGGATTACAAAATCATAGGCTAGTTTTATTTTTTATTCTTTTATGAACCTCTACACTTTATTCCAAAGTATCTGTACCAATGACATTCATACCAACAGTGTACAAATGTTCCCTTTTTCTGCATCCTTGCCAACATTTATTAACTTTTGGGTCATTTGATAATAGTCATTGTGATAGGTAGTTTTGCATTTCCCAAATGATTAATGATGTTGTATACCTTTTCATCACCTGTTGGAATTGCTTTCTGACTTCTATCACAAAGTACTAGTTTTGTCTCTTCTTAAATTTCAAATGACAGAACCATATAATATTTACCCTTCTGTGTCTTGCTTTTCTCTCAACATCATGTTTGCGCAATTTATCCATATTGTTGCATGCAGTTGTTTATCTCTCATTTTCATCGCTGTATGGTATTCTATTTTGTGAATGTACTACAATTCATTATCCATACTTTGCTTCTGAGCATTTTGAGCAGTCCTCTACTTTTAGTTAATACAAAACAGAAGAGCACGTATTTTAAACAGTAAAAAGAAAAAACTTCAGCCCTGGCTGGTAGCACAGTGGATAAGGGGCTGGCCTGCGAACCCAAAGGTCGAAGGTTCGATTCCCCAGCCAGGGCACATAACCAGGTTGCAAGCCAGGTCTCCAGTCGGGTCTGTGGCTGGAGGCAGATGAAAGGCAACCATACATTGATGTCTCTCTCCCTCTCTGCCTCTCTCCCTTCCCCTCTTTCTAAAAATAATGAAATAAAATCTTTTTTTAAAAAAGTCCAACCTTTAAAAAAAAAAACACTTGATTTTATAAGGCCCTCATGGCCTGACCCAAACTTACTCTTCTAGTCTCAAGTTGTTTCCTAGATTTCACTGAATGTTCTAGTCTTACTGAACTTTCTGTTGTAGAATCCAGCTGTCTCTTATTTTCCTCCTAACCTTTGAACATTCTGTTATCTCTCTCTAAAATGCCTATTTCTCACCACTTTTGCCTTAATGTGGGTAATACCACTCTTCTTTGAACCTCAGTTTGGATGCCCCTTCCTGCAGAAAGCAATCCCCCTGGCCTTAAATTACTAATATAGGTTATCCTTCTGCATTGCCCATTTGCTTCTATGTGCAGAGACTGTATTTTATTATGTATACCATCCCCAGTGCTTAGTGCAGAGTGGGCACAGGTTTGGTTGAATACATTTGTTTTTTACAATCTAGTAAGTATTAGCCCAGTAGTAGATTAATCTATTTACTCATTATTATGAGACTGAATACATTTTCATAGAAACAGGATACTATCTGGTTATTATAGTATTCCTTCTCAGTTTTAATGAATATGGAAATTGAATCTGAATATTTTTGAAAGGAATTTCTATTTCTTTTAAAATATTCTTGAAACTCTGCCTACTACATATTGTGCTTTTCAGTGGCATTTTATACTTGGTGGGTTGGAGAACTTGGAACACTGTGTGGGGCCAGCTTCAGAACGTGTCTGCAGTTCTCTCACATTTCCAGGTCTTCTGGGAAGAGAAGCCAAAGAGGTGTGTTGAGGTTGGTCAGGAGTTTTCCCATCTGAGTCTCTCTACCTTTGTTTGGATGGTAGGCTGGTTTCTCCATCTCCTCTGGCCAAAGGCTGCTTTTCGGGTTCGGGTTCGGGTTCAGAGGGCTAACTGCAGTTAAAAGGTGAATATGGGCTGGGCTATGGTGATGGTAAGAAGCACTTAGGGTACTAGTTAAAAGTAGCAATTCTCAGTCCTCATCCCAGTTCCTCTTAATCAGAATCTTCAGGAAAGAAGACTTTCTAGATTTTAGCCTGGTTAAGTTTTAAGAGTCCAAAGGGATTTCTGTCAAGAGGGAAGCAGGGGAAATGTTTGAAAAATTTGAAGTGTGTTGGGAGCTGGAGTATAGCTAGTGGTGTGCTGAAGCTGGATTGTATTATAAACTCATTGTGCATGTTTCTTCTCAGCTCTGTTTCATAACTTGTTGGTAGCTTGAAATTGGCTGCAGTAGGGGTATTTAGACCATAGAAATTAGCTAATGCTACAAAACAGGGCATTTTTGCCACAGCATAGCCACCCGCTTCCCAAGAACTGGTTGTTAAATATTTATGAGCATACCACTGAACAAACAAATGAAAAGCCTTGCCTTCATGGAGCTCACAATCTAATTGGGGAGATAGACAAAATAAGTAAGGGAATTTTGTTAGAAGTATATTACAAGGAGATAAACACTAAAAATAAAATGTTGGGGAAAGAAATAAAGAGTATGGGTGGGAGTCAGAATTGCAATTCTTAACAAAATGGTGAGAAAAAGCCTCACTGAAAACATATTTGAGCATGGATTTGAAGCAGAGGAAGGAGCAAGCCATGCACGTAGCTAAGAGAAGAATGGTCCAGACAGAGAGAGCAGCAAATGCAAAGGCCCCGGAGCAAGAGTCCTACAAGGGAGCCACTAGAGGGGGAGCTAAGTGAGGAGGGGTAGAGTAGCAGGAGCTGAGAGATCATAGAGGTGTTGGGTGAAGTGGCGGTAGGGTGGATGGTCAGATCTGGAAGGGCCTAGGCCATTGTGAAGACTTCAGAGACCTTAATAGGGACAATTGCTTTTTTTTTCTTGTTACAGTTAAAATATAAGTTACCAAACGTTAACTTCTCCGATTCCCTGGTGAGTTCCAAGGTGACTTCTGCATTGCTTTCTTTAGGCTGGTTTAACCTCTAGACTTCCATTGGTATCCACTAGCCACCGGTGGAGACTTCAATTTAACGTAATGTAAACTTCAATGATTAATTTAAATTAGTTAAAATAAAATACAACGAAGACTTCCGTTTCTCAGTTACAGTGGCCACATTTGGAAGTGTTTAAAAGCCTTATGTGACTATCAGCTACCATGGTGGGCAGGTACCGTGGTGCAAATACAGAGCGTGCCCACCATTACAGAAGTTTCTGTTGCATAGAGCTGCTCTAGGCAGCAAACCTTGCTGAGGTTAATTAGCTGTAGGCTTGGCCCTCACCCTTAACCTTTTTATGGATGGTGCATGTGCCATACCAGGCCTTTTGGCAAGGACACTTTGGTACAAGCACCCTGGGGCCATTTGATTTCTGCTCAGATTATAAGTTTCTATTTTAGGACCTTATTTCTGAAAGTAGCTTTACATAAAACCTGTAATCTTCTCCAGAGACATCCTGCAGTGCATTTATATATTCATAAAAAGTGAGTGGTCACTGGCTATTACCTTGCTTGTATAACCTGTTGTTGTGAAAAGGATGGGGTTGATCCAAATTACTGGTCAAAATGGCCCAAATTATAGCTCAGAGACTTTAATTTATTCATTTATTCATTTTGTGGTTGTTCTCAATACTAAGGATTAAGTAGTGATTAAATCTGAGATATCAGTTGCCCAGAGTCAAGAAATACAAAACAACCCTTAACCTTTTCTGTAGGCAAGGATGCTTTGTAGGGTTAATGCAGGGTTCACTCAGGTGCTCCCACTCGGAGTGGGGCATAGGACTTTCAGAACTTGCTGGTTTGACCAAGGAAATTTCTCTAAATGGTTCTGTGTGGTGGAGGGAAAGCAGTCTCTGAACGCCATGAAGATGTGTTACCCTGTGAGCTTCTAAGTAGGCTTACTGGAGCAGGATGGTTCTTGAGCATGCTAGATAAGCACTTTGGGGAACACGGGTCCCCAGGGCCTAGGTGAGCATCGATCCTTCTGGCCGAGGTGTCTCAGCTGACATCTGTGGTTCCTTGTGGGTATTTCTCTCGGCCGGTGGAGGCAGGATCTTCTAGTCAGATCTGTCCTCAGACCTCTCCAGTGTCCCTCATGCAAAGTTCTTCCCACTTCTCCCCTCAGCCAGACACAGTCCAGAATTCCACAGGCTGTCTTCCCCCCTCCCTCCAAACTTCCCCGTGGCAAGAACCTGAAAGTGTCTTCATATTAAAATATAAATTACTTCTCCCAAAGTAATTTTATGGAAACTGAGCCAATCTTATTATTATTTAAGACAAAGGACGAAATCTCTAATTGTGGAATTTCAGATATCAGCGAAGCATCTTTATAGTCTCTGTGAAATAACAAAATATCCACAGTTAAGGGAACTATAAATCCAGTTTGCTGGGACAGCCCAGGTTTATACCTATGGCAGGTGCATATTTATTAACAGTGTTCCCTTTCACTCTCAAAATATCTGTATGATAAACCAAATAACTTCCTTATTTGCATCCCCTTTGCTGCCTAAAGCCTGGAAAATAGGTACAAGACAATCTTTTCAAAATTAGTTCCTAAAGTTGGCTCCCCCTAATACTCTCTATACCTTTCCCTCCTTTTTCAAATTTCATCTTCAAATTGGAAAGCATCAGGAGACAAACAATAGTTCATGGAGTATTACATTTTCCAGCATTTGGTCAAATAATGTAATAAATCTTAGTCCTTGAATAAAATTCCAAAGGAACACATCTTTACCAGACTACTACTTATCAACTGAGTATCCTGACTTCAATTATTTCCCTTTCTGTGTATCTAGGGAAGCATGCTTCCTCTGCAGAACTTCTTCATTGATTTGTTTCCTCCTATTGGGGTCTTGATCAGGATGATTCCACTTTCTGTTTCTACAATGGCAGTGACTTTGTTCACAGATTGTTGCCCAGGGGGCATGCAATTGGAACTTGTTATGGTCTTGCCTCTGGGTTCTACATCTTATCTGAAATAAGAGCCTGTACCTCCTGGCATCTGCCAAAATCATTCCCAGAAAGAGTAGCCTTGAGGCAGACTGGAACACCGGTCATTCCTGGAGCAGTGAGCTACACCAGCCCGCATATAAATGACATTTTAAGAAGAAAGCATAAAGCCATCAAGTCATAAAGTGACTTTAGAGTCAGGCTGGAGCTATAAAAATCTCAGCGTGCAGGCACTTACATTTTTAGATGTTTCAAATCTGTATTGGTTAGTCTGGAAGTATATGTATATTCATTTGGATTTTTATGTCAAGGAGGTATTTTAACAGTTCTCTTCACTTGTGCAGCTGTTTTCCTTAAATATATTGGTTATATACCTTACAACTTACCTTTATAAATAGCCAAGCCAAAAAGAATTTGTCTTGACATTTTACATAACACATTAGATGATAGAATTTACAAATTTAAGCATGACTTAAGTGTTTGCATAATTTGCCCCTGTAACCCTTTGATTCCAATTGGTTAGAAATTAACCTGCTTGATGTCCTTGGGAGCAAAGGGTTAAATCCTAGCATCAAGGTTAATTTAAAACAACAGTTGGCCTCCTGTGCAAGCATTCTCTTCCACTTAAGGACACACTCCATCCCCCCACCCCCCCACCCCCCATTTCATTCCATGCCAGTTTACAATTCAGTGAGCTAGTTTTCTATTTATAGTGCCTGCACCTCAAATGTTATCCTGCAAATAACAGGAGTTATTTCTAAAACACCAGAAAAGATATGTATCTTCATACCAAAAAAAGTACACTGATCAAGGCCATTATTTACATTAATAATAGCTGTGATAATGTGAAAACTATTAGTGCAAATGAGAAGATATTATTAAGTCTAACTCCAATAACTGGAGAACTTAAATAGAAGAGACAGTAACTGAGTAGAAATAAAAATGAACATGCATACCTTCCTGTCTGAAGGAAAGGAAGGATGCATTCTAACTAGACAGAAAGATGATATCCAAGTTTAATTAAACTATCCCAGGTTTATGGTTGTAATTAGAGATAAGCTGGTCATGGATTTAGAAAGTGGATTATTCAGGGAAGCTGACTTTGGTGAATCCTCAGGAATGGGATCTAACTCAGCCTAGCAGGCCTTGAGACTCACTTTTGTCTGGACATCTACCAGAAATCACAAGAAAACTAATGAACAAATAAAAATATTCATGTATTCATTTTTAACTTTTAAAAAATTGTGTCTATTTGTATATATAGAGCCCTGACTGGTGTGGCTTAGTTGGCTGGTGTGTCATACCATAACTGGAAGGTTGTGGGTTCAATTCCCGGTCAGGGCTCATACCTAGGTGGTGGGTTTCATTCACACCAGGAAGCAACCAGGCAACCAATCAATGCTTCTCTCTCATATCAATGTTTCTCTCTCTCCCTTTTTGCTCTGTAAAAGCAATGAAAAAAAAAAAAATGTCCTCAGGTGAGGATTAAAAACATATAAATGAATATATAGACATATATGTCTGTATAGGTGCTTGCTTGCATGCTCTAATTTATTTATTTTGATCTTAGGTGCAGAAGGCTGAGTTAATGGCATTCTTCAGTTTCCATTATTGGTCCCACCAAGATCCCTCTGTTCTATTTATATGTCCATCCATCCATCCCTTTTACTCATCATATTCTACTCCTATGCCCTATAACCATCAGTAATTTTACGTATTTAATGTGCATCTTTTTATCTGAATGCATTATGCAAATGGTATATTATTTTATGTACTTGTATTTTTAGTTTACACAAATACATTGAACTCTATATCTTTTGTCACTAGTATATTTCAAAGATCTATTCTCATTGTTATGTTGTACTTTACATCCATTGCATCCAACCTATTTGCCTTGGACACAGATGGGTTTGAATGCTGGCTATACTATTTCTTAGCTGCAGCAGACACTGTTGGATGCCTATACGTTAGATGTTTTTTACCCTCCACTTTCCCTACCTCCATTCCCATCCAGTTTTCTTTGCTGGATTTTTCTGAGCTAGCAATGTGCTCAGTCTCGGGGAATGAATTGTTTCTAGCCACATGTGAATGTAACATTTGGAACAATGATAGACACCTTGTGACCATGAGAAAAATAATCTAAAATCAAAAAGTCTATTTGTTTTGACTGTACATTAGAAAAATGGAATCTGTGTCCTGAAGGACATTGTAGAGTGCTGAATCAATCCTGGGACTGCCTACCTCCAAACCTCTCATTAAGTAAACAGTAGGTGTTCTTGTGGTTAAACACTGCTACTCAAAGTATAATCTGCAAACCAGCATTGGCATCATTTGGTTGCTTATTAAAAGTGTCGACTCTTACCCCTATCCTGATGAATTAGAATCTGCAGTTTAACAAGATCCTAGGTGGTTTCTATGCATATTAAAATTTGAGAAACACTGGTATAAGTCGCTCCTCATAAGATTTTATTTCTTGCCACTGAATTCATCCTAATTGACACACTGTGACAAGTTACCTAAATTACTTAAACCTCAGTTTCCTTACCTGTAAAAACAGGAGCAATAATACACTAGTAGATACCTAGTAAAAATACTTCAATGAGTAAATGAGTACATAAAATGTGTAGCACAGTGTCTGACATATGACCACTCCACATTTGCCATCTTTATAGGATTCTGCAAACATCCTTGTGCAGATAGTAAAGTTTCAGAGGAAAAGCAATGCTCTGCCCTTTCAGGATGGAAGCTGGGTGTTTCCAGGACATTTGGGGTGAGGCTTTTATTGACATTGTGGCTGCCAGAAGCATCAGGCAGACTATTGCTGGAAGCCGCTTTCCTGTGAATTGACAATTCACAACTTGTGCCTACAAGCAGCAGGTTTGATTTTATTTCTTAACTTCCTTAAGCTCAATTACAGAAGTTATTGTTTAGAAATGACTTGGTCTATTTAGCTGGACAGTAAAGAAACTGGCCAGCTAATGAAAGCAAGGCACATTAAGGAGTGTAGGACAAGAGTGAAATTAAAGGAGGAAGACGCTTTAGAAGCTTGCGTGCCTGGTGACTGAGCAATAGGGCAACTGGCTGGAACTTTTGTAAACTTGCATATTAAGTCATCAAATGGTAAGCCGAGAGCCCAGAAGCCTTGATTTATCATAATAAAATAATGTGTGCATGTAAGCATATACTAAATGCAACATATCAATATCTCATAAAAATGTAAGGCCCTAAAATCATTAATGCATTTATGAAACTCTACCATTAAAACACATTGATCACAATAAAAAATACTCATTAAAGTATTAAATGCTGAGCCCTGGCTGGTGGCACAGTGGATTGGTGCCAGCCTGTAAACCCAAAAGTTGCTGGTTCTATTCCCAGCCAGGGCACATAACCAGGTTGCAAGCCAGGTCTCCAGCCAGCTCCATAGCTGGAGGCAGGTGAAAGGCAACCATATATGGATGATTCTCTGTCTCTGCCTCTCTCCCTTCCCCTGTCTTTGGAAATAATAAAAATTAAAAATTAAAAAATTTACATATTAAAAAATATATATATATTAAATGCCAATCAAAAAATACCCTGATAACTCTTGAACTGTGCTATCTCAGAACTCTTTCATGAGGTGCCTTTGCTTACTCTGAGCTGGAGAGGAAGGTTAGGAGGCTACCTGGCTCCAGGCCCACCCATCCCAGGAGATGAAGAGTAGACATGGGCACAGGTGAAAGTTAAGGCTCTGAAAGCTCAGCAGGGCAAAGGGGCGTCAGTGAATAGCCGGGGAAGTGGGCACAGTTGAAGCAAATGCTTGGTCTGTCAACTGGAGCATTAAGGTAGAGCTAGTTTCCCAGCATGATGTGGGGAGGCAGGGTATGAAGGAGGTAGGCAAGACTCAAGACCCCGAACAGGCAGCTGGCTTACCATGCTTTTGGAATGGCCTTTGGATGAGGGGGTATAGCTCTGGTGCAGAATCCAGCAAAAGCAAAGCCTAGGAGCTCCTGGGATGTTAAGCTAAAAACATCAAAAGCAAGACTGAGCTTTACAGATAATATTGGAACTCAGGGTTTAAAAGCAGTGCCCGTGACCAAAATAGCACTTCATGGGCATAAAGAACTGCAGCTCCTTATTTCTCCCATGGGCAAAACTGGCAAACTCCCAGGCTAGATCTTTGTTAGGACGTCAGTACTAACAAGAGGGCCTGCTTCTTCCAGGCCCTTATAGGTTGGGTGATGGATGACAGGGGTGTTCCAAGGTGCCTAAGTATTCTTCATCCCAGCCCAGGATGAGTGAGTATAATATTTTGAATGTAATTAACGTCCAAAATCCCAATGTCTGGGCACAATAATTACTTGTTATTAACATGATAGGCTAATTTGATTGGCTAGGGTGAGGTGGGTGAAAAGTTTACTCCACACAGTCACTCAGGGGCTCAAGGTCCCAGCATTTTCTTTCTGGAGGCGCCAGCAACTCCTTGGGCCTAGGATCCTCCACTGGTTCCTCTGCATCTGACTGAACAGAGAAAGGGGAAGGAGGACCTCAAGGCAATTATGTTACAGGCTAGGCCTGGGGGTAGATATATTATTTCTGCTTACTTCTGATTGGTGAGGACTAGTCACAAAGCCCTTCCTAGTTGCAAGGGATTGGTAAATGTTTTCCAGGAGTATGGTAAGGAAGACAACACAGATATTGATGAATATGTAGCCAGTCTGCCACAAGAGAAGAAAGTAGAAGCAGCCACACGAATGAGATGAAATTTATAGGAAGAAGGTTAAAATGGTTTTCCTTTTAAAAAGTCAATTTACTCATGGGAAAAAGAAAAATTGTCATTTTTCATTAATTGATTTATTTATTGCTTTACTCATCCAATCAATAAAATGTTTATGAGGACTGGCTGTGCTGGGCACATCAAGATGAACTTATTTAACAAACATTTGTGGAGCAACTTATTATTGCCAAACAGTGTCCTAGGTCTGGGACTAGCACTGCAAACAAAATCAGACAATGCCACTAACTTCTGGTTATTCATAACTTGCTGGGGGATATAGACATGAATGTAAAAATACATAATGGAAGACAGTAAGTGATACAATAGAGATGCTATAGGAACCCAGAAGAAAATGCATCTGAGTATACCTGGGGCGATGGCAACATGGGATTAATAATAGAGCTGGTAGTTTTACTATTGTTCCAAACCCACTAAGAAATTTACATACTGTATGATATTTAATCTCATAACCACATAATGCATTTATTTCCTCATTTTATAAGTAGGAAGGTTAGAGTAGGATAGGGTTAAATAACTTCACCAGAGTTGCTCAGTTTGTAAGAGATGGAACCACATTTGAACCTGAACCTAGCAAATTCTGAAACCCACACTTTTCTCTAGATGTCATACTGCCTTTGTGCAGAAGAGCATATTTGGGTTGGATCTTGAAATATGAATTGGAGTGGATTGATGTGGATTGATGGATAAGGTGCAAGAACCTTCCACGTATTGTAAACAATGTGGACAACAGCATGAGGAGAGAGAGAATAGGTTGTGTTTAAGGAGTTGTTAATTAGGACAGATTAAATAAATTATTATAAACAATCCTCAAATTTCAGTAGTTTAACATGCAAAAATTCATTTCTTACACACTGTTTCAGGCAAATAGGCAATAGATTTTGTTCCACAATGTTACTTAGGGACCCATGAGGCCACTCAAAACAGAGTGGCAAAAGAAAAAAATCTAAAGAATCACGAACCTGCTTTTTTCTGCCTCAGCTTAGAAGTGACACATATTACTTCCCTTCATACCCCATTGACCAGAACTAGTCATATGGCTCCAACCATCTGCAATAATCTGAGCAGAGTATGGAAGAAAATAAAGCAGAATGTGAGTGTTACTGTCTGCTGCTGCTTGCGTTTACATTAAAAAAAAAAATTTTTTTAGGCTTTTAAATAATGAAGGTAGAATGCATCAAAGTAAAAAAAAATCCAGATTCCTGCCCTAGACTGTGGTGACTGATCTGATTTTAATCTGTCTCAGGTAAATTCTCACTGAAGGATTTCTGGAGGGACTAGATCAGTCCTAGGCCAAACCAAGGTTTTGAATCTTTCTGAGCTGGTAGACAAAACCCAATTTTCACAGCAAACCTTCCTTAGGTCCAGAACTGAACCACTATGCTCCGTTGAACACAGATTAACCTTGAGCAGGCCACACCTCCTGGCACTTGGACCAGGTAAAAGTATATTAAATTATACTTTCAGGGTATTTTATATAATTTCATTGAAAGCCTTTTTTCATATCACATATGACTTTGATAAATCAGTTTTAAAATAAAAATAGAAATAATTTCATATATTTATAAATCTCTTAATAGGCAGTTTAATGATAAATAATTACAAAAACATGCAAGCAATTCTAAAATTATATTTTCTATGCTACACTAGTATTTTTTCATTGCTTTTTAGGGGGAGAGGGAGCTAGAAAAACAGACATTGAATTATTTTTTTTTGTTTTTGTTTTAAAGATTTTATTTATTATTTTCAAAGAGAGGGGAAGGGAAAGAGGCAGAGAGGGAGAGAGACATCAATGTATGGCTGCCTTTTCACCTGCCTCCAGCTATTGACCTGGCTAGAGACCTGGCTTGCAACCTGTTCATGTCCCCTGGCTGGGGAATCGAACCAACAACCTTCAGGTTTGCAGGTGAATTATTGTTTATGCATTCATTGTTCACATCTCATATGTGCCCTGACCAGTAATGGAACCTGCCACTTTGATACATGGGGTTGACACTCTATAACCAACTGAGCTACCGGACCACAGACTACACTAGTATATTTTGATAGAATACTTCATATTCCATGTATAACTTCTAGTGTTAGAAGGGTAAAGGGGTTAGCAAGAAGTTGGAGACATTAATAAATGGATTATTTGTATTAAAATCTCTTTTTTACCAGCCTTGTGATTAATCCCGCAGGAGTGTTTAAATGGTGGTGTTTGGTTTTTTTTAATTCAAAATTTGTACCAAAATTTGGTTCTTTTTTTTTTTTAAGATTTTATTTCATTATTTTTAGAAAGAGGGGAAGGGAGAGAGGCAGAGAGGGAGAGAGACATCAATGTATGGTTGCGATTCACCTGCCTCCAGCCACAGACCTGACTGGAGACCTGGTTTGCAACCTGGTTATGTGCCCTGGCTGGGGAATCGAACCTTCGACCTTTGGGTTCGCAGGCCAGCGCCTTAACCACTGTGCTACCAGCCAGGCAAAATTTGGTTCTTAATCTTATTTTAACAACAAAGGGACAAAAATTTTCCAGTTACTTACCCTTGGCCATTGCTATTCTAGTCCTGTTTTACTGGTAAGGGAAACAAGTATCTGAAAAGTTAGTAACCTGGCCAAGGCATCCAGCTGGAATTTGAATCCCAGCCTTACTAGTTTCAGATCCTATGGATTTTATTCAGGTTTACTTGTTCAGTCGACAAGTTGAGTGTAAGCATCAGATAACAGACAAGAGACTGAATGAACAGTATTCTTTATCCTATGTTACATATTTAAATCTGGACCATCATGTAAAATTTTCAAAGAAATGCTCTTTATTTTTGCAATCTGCTCATGTGAGAAATGTTCTTGCTGCATGCCTTATGATTCCTTTTTAATTCCCTGAACCACTGCAAGGATGGGTGAGCTGGACACATTAACAAGTCATAACATGAAATCAGCCGTGAAAGGCCTTTCTGTGTCCTGGCACCAGCTTCCTACGAATCAGAGAGGTGGCTCAATCTGAGCTTCCAGTTTTTGCTGCCACCAACCAGAGGATGAAAATGTACTGGGAATCCATTTAAAGACAAAACTATTTCAGTTTCTCTTTAACAACTAACTTACTCCATTAGACTAAATTTTACAATAGGAAGTTCAATTCAGTGGTAGTGAATAGAATTTTTAGTAGACTTCATTTTTTGGATCAGTTTTAGGTTCATGGTAAAATTGAGTGGAAAGAACAAAAAGTTCCTATATTTACCTTGTCTTGCCACACGTGTAGCTTCCCTCATTAGCAACATCCTGCATCACAGGGGTACATTTGTTATAATTGATGAACTTACATGGACATATCATTATTGCCCCCAAAATACAATTTTTCACTTGAAAGATCTAATTGAGTCCAAATGACCCAACCACATAACTGATAAATTCATTGTAAACATGCCAAATAAGCATCATCAAATGTAGCCTTTAGTTAGAAATATTCCCAGTATGACAATCAGAGAATTTCAGAAGATTTTGATAGTGGTGGTGGTGTGTTTTTTTTTCTTTTGGAAATAGCTTTATAATTTTTGTGTTTTTCCCCTCTGGTTATTTCTCATTGAAAATTAAAAATATACTGGGGCAGGAAAGGATGGATTGGCAGGGCACCCAGAAGGTAAGGCCTATGTGCAGACAGGCTCTAGCCTTGGTTTACCTGGAGCCATACTCCTTCTCATTGTCATAAGGTAATCAGAGTGAGATTTTTCTCTGCCAACACAAGTTGGAAAATTATGTTTGGAGCCAGCAGAAAATGTGTTAGACATAATAACATGAATAGTGGATATTTGTTGATTGAATAGCATGTATATCATGTGCCAGGCACTGTGAAAGTCCTTTGCATATGTTATCTCATTTAATCCTCACCAGCATCCAGTATTTTTTATTATTGTTATTATTATCATTATTATTTTCACTTTACAAACGAGTACAGAAGGTCACACCAGAGTGGTAAAATGCAGTGATGGGATTTGAGTGTATTAGAGTAGGGCAACTGGTTTAACAATCCCCAAATACTAGTGTTGTAACGCAATAAAATGTGTTTCCTGCTGGAGCAAAGTGAAGTGCAGATGGTCCTCATTACGTGGCTCTTTCGGGCAGCTCAACTCTAAGTGCTGACTCATGTACACAGGCCCTTCTGTTTTATAGCTTGAGCATGTTGTAGCTTCAGGATCTCTCCATCATCAACCTATCTCGAGTGATGGAAATAGAACATGGAAGAGTGAATAGGATGTTTCTTGAAAGTAGTGACACCACTTATGCCCGCATTTCATTAGCTAGAACTTAGTCTCATGGTCCCACCTACATGCAAGGGAACCTAGAAAATGTAGTTGAGCTCTGTGTTGCAAAAGAAGAGACCGTCTGTATTTTGATGAATCAAAGAGATCTCTGCATAGCAAGTTTGTCTGTCTCAAAACTCTTAACCACTAGAATCTGCTGTAACTATATTCTTCTCCCCTAATCTTTGATCAGAAAGAAATGATCAAGTCTTTCTGAGACTTAACACCACATAACATAAATCCATAGGGTAGTCTAAAAAGCAACAAAAAATGGCATGATGCAGCCATTGTCAATCTGGGAACTGACTCTAAACCAGGTGACCTAGTTATTAACTAGGTGACCTTGGGAAAGCTTCTGAATGTCTGTTTTTCCTCATATTTTCCTTTGCATGTCTCAAAGATTGCTATGATAATCAAAGGAAATAGATTATGTAAAAACACTTTGTACAAGGTAAAGTGATGCACAAATGTCCAATGTTGTTGTTATTACTGTTACTTCCTAAGTGCCATTATGACTGAAGTAGATAATAATTACTCTTTAATGTTGGAGAAGAATAAATCACAGTGACTTGGACTGGTTGTGAAATGCTTTATGGGAGAGTTGAAATTTGAATCTGACCTGGAAGGAAAAGTAGGGAGCAGGCCTTCAAAGCAGGGAGTGTTGGACCACCAAACAAGCAAGAGCTGAAAGGAGGAGTATGCTATTGAAATAGAATCTACAGGCTGCTCGGTTATGAGGGGCTAGTCTGCCCACCACCGAAAGCATAACTTTTAATACCAGAGTTTGGCATGCGAAATTGCATTCATGAGAAGCAGGTAGCAGGCTTCATCGGTCTGACCACCATTATGGCCATATCAAACAAAAAAGGGGGAGATGTCGGGGTCCCCCTGGGAAGGCGTCAGGGCATGGAGCCCTGTGCAGGCTGGCCAAGCCTGTAAGACCTGACTGAAAAGCTGGAAAAGCTGAGTGCATATAGTCCTCAATGCTGTAGCCATGAGGCCCCAGTGGGAATCTGGCCTTGTGAACATTCCATACATCCTTTGAAGCCTGTCCTGAGACATATACTTCCTTGACTTGTGTATTGCACCCGCAGCAGATGATAAACCTCAACCCACATGTAATCTCACCCTCCCTAAAATTCCATGGGCCATCTGGAGTTCTTGATGTCACCTTGTCTGAAGCAGATTGTCACATTCCTTCTATTGTTACCTAAACTTAACAACTCCTTTTCTATAGAATATTCTTCTGTGGTAATGATTTATGGTATAATCAATAAAAAACTTTTGGAGGAGGGCAAACGAGGCTTTTGTTTCTTAGATAATGGCCAGCCTTCTCCTCGCTAGCACAAGCTGCCTGGGACGTATTCGTTTCATCTGTGGCACCAGGGGATCTCTGTGGGTCAGGGGCCCCAACAAAAATTTGGTCGAAAGAAAAGGAATTATTTATTTAGAGGTTAAACAGATTTATATTAATGGGGGAATTATGCTGTTAAGTCCCATTCCCTTTAAATACCCCCAGACACCCAGACTTGCCAAATCAAGCCTGTTTTAGAACAGAGAAGTAGAGATACCATCTTTTTCTAGGAAATAGAAGTCTATGGCTTCTTCTTTTCTTTCTTTCTTTCTTTCTTTTTTTTGTTTTTTTTTTTAAGATTTTATTCATTATTTCCAGAGAGAGGGGAAGGGAGAGAAACATGAATGCATGGTTGCCTTTCACCTGCCTCCAGCTGGGGACCTGGCTGGAGACCTGGCTTGCAACCTGGTTATATGCCCTGGCTGGGAATTGAACCAAAGACCTTTGGGTTCGCAGGCCAGTGCCTATCCATTTTGCCACCAGCCAGGACCCATGGCTTCTTATTGCCCAGGCACAGTTCAGCTTTATCAGCAGCTCCCTTTCATTTGTACTTGATTGGGGAGGTTTTACCCATGTTGCAGTATTTTTCAGTTTTTAATTCAAAACCGCCCAACCCCATGGCTGGCTGGTGGGATGGTTCTGCTCTCTTTCAAATCATGAGCTTCTGTCCCTGCTTAATGGCTGCCACCTTATTTTTCAATCCCCGACCACAGCCTTTGACGCAGTGGGGATGGTGGCCACTCCTGGCCACTGGCAGAACCTCATTCAGCCCCATAAGCTTTTCCATCACTATTCTATGGTGAAAGTCCCATCTCCTTGGTGCATGGAGGGAAATGGCTGTGCTCCATTGAGTCCCATTCCCCAAATTCGGAGGCTTCTGTCTGCTCTCTTACACTGTGAAACACTGAAAACCTGCCCATCCTTACAGGCTTCTAAGGCTGGAGCGGACAGGGACATGTGAACTTCCGACTGCTGACACCTTTGACTCACTTCAGCCACCTATTGAGAGGTCTCTCCATAGGCCACTCACATTTCTGTGGTTCTTCTTGCAAAGGAGGCACTGATCGTACTTCATTCCAGACCACCTTTCCAGGGATGTCTGATAGAGACAGCGTCCCCCTGGAATAAAGGGAAGACATGCTAACTGTCTGATACAAAAGGTTCAGGGGAGGTGTCATCCATCTCCACCCCAGCATCATGACTGCTCTCAGACCCCTCATGAAGCCCATGATGGTCAAAAGAAGATCAAGAAGTTCATCAGGCACTATCAGACTGATATGACAAACTTAAGCATGCTGGCAGAAATCCAGAGGCATTGACAACAGGGTACAGAGGAAATTCAAGTGTAAGATCTTGATGTTCAGCATTGATCATGGCAACAACAAGAAGTTTCTGGACTGCAACACCTAAAAGCTGGAAGTGCTGCAAAAGTGCCACAATTTAATCACAACTGATACCTCAGAAATACAAAAGATTGTAAGAAATTACTACAAACAACTCTATGACAAAAAATATGACAACCTGGATGAAATGGACATATTTCTGGAAAGGTATAATCTACCAAAACTGAACCCAGAAGAAGCAGAAAGCCTCAATAGGCCAATAACAACTAGTGAAATTCAAGAAGTAATTCAAAATCTC